>CANXYC010244618.1:0-21687 GCA_948193065.1 Aleurites moluccanus | reverse complement strand
CTGATAGAACTGATCTCATGTCATAACATACGTATCAGTAGCCTTGCTACCTTAACGTGAACGCATGCTTGGCCAAGCACATGCCTAGAGCTCATAGTCCCCTCTAGGTGGAACACTGATAAAAACCCTATCAGTTGGGTTCCCAAAGTGCACTATGGACCAATGAATTTACTCTCATTGGGAAGAGCGTTCTATCCATAGGGTCATGTGGTATCAATCTCATAAGAAACATATTGGTCGCAAGACCACCAATATATATCATCTTTCAATCGAATTTAACAAGCAAGAAGCGTATGAACTTGATCCAAGAAAATTGATCAAGTCATTTACATTATAAATATATATATATACATAAATAGATGAACAAATTGAGAATGCTTGGTCATATTATTTCAAAAAAAATAAGAAACAAGTGAAATGTTCATACTTACCTCTTACACAATTTCTCTTAAATTTCTCTTTAGCAATTGCTCAACTTCAACTCCTCAATTAATTTGATTTTCTCCTCCTAAAATTTTTTTCCCAAACATACAAAATTAGGGTTTTCTCTAAATCAATAATATTTAACATGATTTCCTAATAATTAACTATCTTAGAGTCTTTATTCTTAATTCCCAATAATAATTTAATTTATCTCTTAAAGAAAAATCTGCACTTAATTCGGATTTACTGTTCATGTTACTATTCATGACAGTCCCAACATTCTGATTTCCTTCTATATTAATTACCATTAATGACTTCAAATTTCTTGCAATAAATTCTATACACCCAATATTATTTGATCTAACCAACGGACTTAAATAAATCTAAAAGAAAATAACATCGGAAGAAAATTTTACCTTATTTCTTCAAAACTGAAATTCCTGAGATTTCTAGCTCAAATCTGATGATTTCTGCCTTAATATAGAATAATCTAGAAGTATAATGCATTAATTTGAGTATTAATGCCTTAGAAAAATAAAATGGAACTGATATGAGAAAAGACTGAAATTATCGAAGAAAGAAGGAAGGAAAAATCGTGAAAAATGCTACTGGATTACTGGAGTTAAATAGACCACTGCCCCAGAAATCTCGCTTACTAGCTCGCCAATCTGCCTCGGCAAAGCTACCTCGCGTAAACTAGCTCGCCATTCCCAGCTCGCCAAACTGATCCGGCAATGCCACTTCGCTAATCCAGTTAGCATATGCCACCTCGCCAAACTTTCTTCGCGAGCTCTTCCTCATGAACTCTTCCTCTTCGCGAAAATCTGCTTCGCGGATTGCCACTTCACACATTCCCTCTTCACATGATGCCTCTTCGCATAATGCCACCTCGTCTTTCTTCTTCGCCAAATCTTCTTCGCCTTTCCTCTTCGCCAAATCCTCTTCGTCTTTCCTCTTCGTCAAATCCTCTTCTCCTTTCCTCTTCTCCAAATCTTCTTCACCTTTCCTCGCATTTCCAGCTCGCAAAATGCCACTTCGCATTTTGTCGGCTCGCCATACCAAAACTCTGCTAAATTGAAACCCTTCATGGGCAACTTACACTTAACCAGCTCGCAAATGAGCTACAACTATCCAAACTTCCTAATTCTTATTGCCACTTAAAATAAACATGCAGGGGAACAACATATCCAAAATTTAAATCACTAAGACCAACACACAGACCATGGTGACTCTCTATATGTCACCTAGACTTACTGCCCCAAAATTCAACCGAACAGACCTGAGAAAATCCACTCTCCATTGAGATATACTTATCTAAAAATTTTGAAATTTTACAGCCAACATCAAAACACATAAAGGGACATTTTTTATGTTTATACCTTTGACTCAATCTATCTCAGTCATTCTTAGAAATTCCAAACAAATAGAGATTTTTTGCAGAAACACTCAACCAGGCCAGTCCTGCTCAAAGGGACTTAACTCATCACACACATAGAATTTTGCTAAGCCATTTTACAGAATTTTAGTTAAGACATAAAATCATAACTTTTATTTTTTACACTTTATCAAATTATTTCTCTAAGAATATGCAATCAACCTCACAATTTCCTGCAACCAGAAATTCTAGAATTTCTCAAACATTCTTATCCTTTATTAATTTAAATTCATCAATTATACAACAAATAAAATATAACAAAATGACAGATATTATATACATAATTTGGTACATGTATCATTATTGTGGCCATTTGTGTATAAACCAAATGGTTAATGTCATGCTTATATGTTTTACATCATGCATATAGTAAATATGATTTTTGGTATGATTAAAAAGTGTATGCCATTTTGCAAAGTATGTTGTGCATATATTTGTGTTGTATGGGCTAACCATGTGGGGACAAAGTAAAATAAATGAACATGATGATTTTAAAGGCCTAAGCATGCATGAAAGATAAACGGGTTTAGATTGTGTTAAGGCCCAAAAAAAAATAAAGTCCAAGGTGCACATATTTTGTTTAATGCATTAGATTATGTAATTCAATTTTTCTTTTTGTTCCTTATTTACTTTAAGATATTGGATGAATAATTGAGTATTTATAGTATGTTATGATTATGTTAATAACATGTTAGGGCTAGATTATTAATTTTTCTTTTCATTTCTTTAGGGTTAGTGAGGATTCCTACTATGCAATGAACATTTTATGAAATCTTTAGGCATGGCTTTGTGATTATATAATTTACTAGACCTCATATAATTTTTTTCTAAAGAGGTTGGGTTTTAAGTAAGACTGCTTATGACTCCTCCAATCTTTCCTGGAAGTTATGTTTGGTTTGGTTTATGGTATGGTCGAGCATGTGCCATGATAGGACTTACCTTTTTTTGACTTACGGATTGTTTCTTTCAATATTATACCTAAGTTAGTTCACCTATAACTTTTAGCTAAATAGGGAGGTTGACCAATGGCCAAGCGGGCTGGGGTACCTAACACCTTGTCCAATCTATACATGGTTTCCTTACCTGGATCTCTAGATAAGGCGGCCTGGTGCTTAGCCAGGGATAAAAGCGTCACTCATTTATTGGAGGAAGAAAATACACTGTATTTGTGGTCTCGATTATACCATTATTCGAGTGGTGACTCTTTTCCTCGATTTGGTTAATCCTTATCGATTTACTTTAGATTCAAATCCGGACCATCGCTGCAAAAAATACCACACCATTTAGTAATGTGCTTCTTTCTTTTTAAGAATTTTTATCAATCTAACTGTGAATTTTATAACATAATTTATAATACTATTGGCTTGGAAATTTGATCTAAGGTTTTAGCATTATGCATGCAAAGAATTCTCTTTTTGATTAAAATTTTGTTATTATTTTAGTAAAATTTAAAACTTGCAATTAAATCATTGGATTAATATCAATTTTATAGTTTAATAAAATCATAAATTTAAATTGTAATAATCACTTCATACAAAATTATTACCACCAAAAAATGATTGAAATTTTATTTTGGTTGGGATGAAAAATTTAAATATAAATGAAGAGAATCTTAGTCTTTTTATAGAATTTTAAAGGTAAAATGGATGAAACGACCAATTATAGTGACGAAATCAAAGTACATGAACTAATTAGTGAATTTTTCAAAAAGTAAAAATGAAAATATTAATTAGATCAAATTTAAGGGACTAAATGGTAATTAATCTTAAAATTTTGTAAAAAAAAAAAAGCTTTTAGAAATTTTTTTCATAATTTAAGGGGCACCTTGCCTTAACGAGGCTTCGCCATTGGTGACAAAATAAGTTTATAAGTTGTGGTATTTGCATTCATCAAACTGAGATATGATTTATCATGTTAATTTCTAGGGGTGAGAAAAATCAAACCAACTAAAAATTAAATCGAATTGAAATCTAATTCAATTGATTTAGTTTGATTCAATTTATTTTTTAGAAATTTTAGTCTATTCGATTTGGTTCAGTTCAGACTTCTTCAAAAAATATATGAAATAACCGAACTAACCTAAATATATATATATTTTATATTTATTTATATAAATATATTTAAAAATATATATTTTTAACAATTATTTTATTAAAGTAAACAAAAAACTGAATAATATAATTGAAATATATTTGTTCAATTCGATTTGATTAACTTTGTAAAAAAATTTATTCGGTTCAATTTTTAAAAATTCTAGTTCAATTAATTTAGTCTTGAGAATTTTAGTTCGGTTCAAACTGAACAGACTGATTGTTCTCCCTTATTAATTCCCATAAAAATTAACGTTTAATGGTAATTACAATCTGAGATATTTTTTATTTTATTGTCATTAAAATTTTCTCTTGTGAGTAGTTCTTTCTTCATTTTTTTTTTGGAAAATGTTTAAATTTGCCCCTTATTTTTACCCTACGAAGCACTTCACTCATTTTCATTTTTGAAGGCTCAAAAATCCATGATGTTACCAGCTAATTTTTAACGGCTACAATGTTAGGACTTTGTCCTCCGTCTATGGATCCCAATTTTTGTCCAGACTTAAATAAGAATAAAAATAATATAAAGATGATTTTTTTGTGATTTTTAAAAATTCATTCTTATAGGGCCCACTTCTTCTCTATTATCATCATTAATCTCGCCTCTCCTCTCTTATTTTTCCCTATTTTTTTTCAATTGTCATTAGCAAATGTTATTAACATGTTATGTGATTTTTTACAGCAAGAACTGAACATCCTAAAAATAAATCAACTTATGCATTTTGTTTTTTACTGTAAATTAGGGTTTATTACAAATTGCCAATTTCTATGTATACAAAATAAGGGTTAAGTCAGAAATGACCCTAATCACAAAATAAACAAAAAAAGTTCCTATGGAACCTGAACCAACAGTTTTAAGTTTTGGTTCCTATTGGTTTTAACTTCTATAATTTATAAGCTACATATTAAAAGTAAACCTAACTCATAAAAGTTATATTAATAATATTGTTCAGGACCCTAAAACAAAAATCAAAATCTAATTTTCAAGGTGCATCATTTTTTCTCATACAATGCCTAAGGCCAAACAATCCCTCTCTTTCTTATGCAACTTCTTGTAGTTGGGGCCTTCTTTTTATTGCAAACTTAGGGATTTAAATGGCAGGTCAATAACATAAGTGACATGTGATCCATCACAGTAAAGTTGATCTTCCTTGAATTGTTGTTAGAAGTCTAGTCATGTTTTTCCTTAGGTCTCTCTCACATGGAAAGGAAAATCTTGTGATAGGATCAATATCCCCGGCTGGAGGTTAAGTGCCAGTAGTAATGACCCTTTAACTAGACATCTCAGGCAACAAACACAGTCATAAAATTTTATACACATATGATATATTGATTCAAACAATCACAAAATATTCATAAACCATTTGGAGATTTCTTAATACTTACATTTAATATGGTTTCACCTGTGACTTCATCAACCATATAATCAAAGTCTCTTGTAAAGTTTTTAGTCCACTATCTTTCTATGACAAAAATGGTAGGTGTTTGTCTTTTATTTTTGTCACACCCTAACTCCATTGGTGCGACGATCTTAGGACAAGGGTAGGCTTAAGGCCACTATAATGATATAGGTAACAAATCATACATCAAAATATTAGTATCCTCAAAAGACTGACTACGGAGCTCTAAAGTATACTCCAATACATATTGTGTCACAATACCAGTAACTGAATATACATAATATCTCAAAAATTATTACAATGAAGCTTATTGGGATAAACAAGTCAAGAAGCCCAATCCTCTCTATTAGCTCCCTCACGAGCTAAGCTATCACCTGAAATCCACAGAAGAGGAGTGATCCTTCAACTCAGTAAGATATGAACATTATTAATAAAAAATCTGAACATTGTATCATGGTCATGAACAAATATTTATACATATAGGCATGAAAGAATTATAAGCTTTACTTGAAGGAAACATGGTACTTATAATAATTTGGCTATATCAAATCATGTCATAAATCAAATCATGGTTCATTTCTGGAAGATAAAATGCCCACAAAGAATGGCATTAACAAATCTCATCTGATAGAACTGATCTCATGTCATAACATACGTATCAGTAACCTTGCTACCTTAATGTGCACACATGCTTGGCCAGGCATACGCCTAGAGCTCATGGCCCCCTCTAGGTGGAACACTGATAAAAACCCTATCAGCTGGGCTCCCAAAATGCACTATAGACCAATGAATTTACTCTTATTGGGAAGAGCGTTCTATCCATGGGTCATGGGGTTTCAATCTCATAGGAAGCATATTGGTTGCAAGACCATCTTCTTATCATCATTCAAATCGGGTATAGCAAACTAGAAGTATATGAACTTGATCCAAAGAGGTTGATCAAGTCATTCATATTATATAAATATATATATATATATATACATATATAAATGGATGAACAAATATAAGAATACTTGGTCATATTAATTTCAAGGATGCTAATCAAGTAAGATGTTCATACTTACCTTAATATAATTTCTCTTCAAATTTCCTTTAGCAAATTCCAATTCTAACTCTTCAATTAATGTGATTTTCTCCTCCTAAGAAATTTCCCCAAATATACAAAATTAGGGTTTTCTCCAAATCAATAATATTTATCATGACTTCCTAATAATTAATTATCTTAGAGTCTCTATTCTTAATTCCCAACAACAATTTTATTTATCTCTTAAAGAAAATCTGCATTTAATTTTCGGAGTTACTGTTCATGTTACTATTCATGTCAGCCTCAACAATCTAATTTCTTCCACATTAATTACATTAATTACCATTAATGACTTCAGATTACTTGCAATAAATTTTATATACCCAATATTAATTATTCTAACCCATAGACTTAAATAAATCTAAAGAAAATAACTTAGGAAGAAAATTTACCTTATTTCCTTCAAACTGAAATTCATGTGATTTCATACTCAAATATGATGATTTCTACCTTAATATAGACTAATCTAGAAGTCTAATGTATTAATTTGAGTATTAATACCTTAAAAAATAAAATGAGGCTAACTCTGAGAAAAGACTGTTAATTTACGAAGAAAGAAGAAAGGAAAAATCATGAAACACTACTGGGGTTGCTGGGTTTAAATAAACCACTGCCCAGAAAAACACGCTTGCCAGCTCGCCTCACCAATCCTGCCTCGGCAATGCTACCTCGCATAAGCCAGCTCGCCATGACACCTCGCATATGCTGTCTCGCCAGACTCTCCTTGCGAACTCTTCCTCACATATGCAACTTCGCCTCTTCCCTTCTTCTCCTCTTCGCGAACTGCCACTTTGCACATTCCCTCTTCGCATAATGCCTCTTCGCATAATGCCTCTTAGCATAATGCCACCTTGCCTTTCCTCTTCGCCAAACCTCTTCGCCAGACCTCTTCGCCAAATCCTCTTCACCAAATCTCTTTGCCAAATCTCTTCACCAAATCCTCTTTGCCAAACCTCTTCGCAAAACCTTTTCGCCAAACCTCTTCGCACATGCCACCTCACATATGCTTCTTCACCAATTGCCACCTCAGCAATCTCACTTTGCCACTTCGCATTGCTAGCTCTCAAAATGCCACTTCGCATTTTTGCCGGCTCGCCTTAACCAAATCCTACTAAGTCAAAACCTTGTCTGCACATCTCACATTTAGCCAGCTCGCCAATGAGCTACAAATATTCAAACTTACTAATTCTTTATAACACTTAAAATAAACATGCAGAGGCACAACATATCAAAATTTCAAATCATGAAGATTAACACACAGACCACGGTGACTCTCCAAAGGTCACCCAGACTTACTGCCTTAGAATCTCTCCAAATAGTTCTGAGAAAAAAATACTCTTTACTGAGATATACTTATCCAAAAATTCTGAAATTTTACAGCAAATATCAGAACACATAAAGAAATATTTTTCATGTTCACACCTTTAGCTAATTCTATCTCAGTCATTCCCAGTAAATTCAAACAAACAATGACTTCCTGCAGAAACACTCAACCAGACCAGCCTTGCACAAATAGATATAACTCAACACTCACATAGAATTTTTCCAAACCATTTTACAGAATCATAGTTAAGACATAAATTCACAACTTTCATGTTTTACACTTTACCAAATTATTTCTCTAAGAATATGCATTTATCATCACAAAATCCTATAACTGCAATAAATCAAAATTTTCTGAAATTCTCAACATTCTCATTTGAATTTAATTAATTCTTCAATCATACAAAATTAATAAAAACACTACAAAAATGGTAGATATTACAATTTTATTGTTGTCTTCTTGTTGGTTGAGTCAATGTAGCAGACTTGTTTCTTACTATTGGTGGTTGACACATTGCACTAGGCCTAATAGTTTGTGAATTTTGTTCAATATTTGGAGCAGGCCTTTGAGTGCCACCTACTGCTTCATTTGTAACAATTGTTAGTACCTTATATCACAATAAAAATATTATAGCTATTAAAATAATTTGCACACAAGGAATAAAATTTTAAATGAATTGACAAAAATCGCCATGTTTTTGTTAGGGCAACTTTTTTGTTATGCCCTTCTTAATGGCAAATTTCACATTTTTGCACTTGACCCTTTTTAGAAAGTTTACCAGCCTTATTATTTCCTATCAAGCATCTTCTCATCAGGTGGTGATTCAATTGCTTCATAATCTTCAATTTTCTTGAACTTCTTCCCAGGTACAAGCTACAATAGAGTCTCATATGATTGTAGATAGGTTTCCTTGTTGTACCATTCAGAAATCTCATTCATGGGTCTCTTTTAAGTGATTTAAGGTATAGATTACATGTGCACATGGGATTCATATGAGATCCTATGTCCACAACTTCCTGTCTAATAAGATAGTATGCATGTCTTCCACTTTTCTATTTCAAATTCCACATCATTATGAAAAACCACCTTACATCTTGCAGTTGCTTCTTTATTATCTTGATATAAGGCTACACAACTAGGACTGAAGTCATATTTTTATCTATCTAAGCTCTTCTTATTATCTCTAGTCATGCACTACAGCCTAATGTCTTTGAGGATACTAATGATTGGTTTGTGCCTAACTTCTTTAATCTAAGAGTTTCTACTATTAAAGTGTGCTATTCACCAATTATGTGAAGCATATTTCATTAAATCAGAACCTGTTGAATTGCTCAACTCCCTTAGTTTCTTCAAATCTTCCTTGAATTCTTCATCATATGTGCTCCATGCACATATCCATAAATGCTTCTTCAATGCTCCCTTTGACCATTTTTTCACCAATTGGCATAGATGTGCTTATCACACCATTTATGCTTTGCTTGGGGTTCCACAGCTTTAATCAAACCCTAAAAAATACAAACACATGTAAGAAGCCCATATATAGTTAGAATATCATAAAAACCTTAGAAATAAACAAAGTAAAATATAGGTAGAAATAAAATTTTGCCTCACCTTTGGTATATCAGAGATAACTGTCAATATGCTTCCATCTCCAAGATTCAATACTTTTACAAGCCACTGCAGAAACCATCTCCAATTATTCCATTTTTTTTTATTTATCACTACCCATGCAATAGGGTACATTTGATCATCTATGTCATGACCTAAACCTGAGAGCACGTGACTAGCAATAGGAAATGAAAAACTATAATGCTTTCAGAACCCGTAGTAAATTTGACTACTCGTTAAATGATGAAACATAACCATCACAAAGCAGGAGCTATGAGCCCATTTGTCAAGTAGAACATGAACTAAACATTAATATCTGCCCTTCAAGGCTGTAATGTTAAACATATCAATTCATCATCATTCAGTTCCTGCTTAATTGAACATTACATCTACTAGAATGTGTAAGCTTAACTATTATCCAACTTAACAAACCCATACATAATATAAATAACAAAATCAACAATAAAAATAATAATAAAGAGTTCTAGAATTTATATTACAAAATAATTTATAATTAATTACATAAATGAATATATTAAAATAAACTTCACTACCGGAGAATGAAAGGAAGGAGTACTCGACTAAAATTTAACTTCTCAAACTCAAGTTGCAACCTAGAAAATAGGGAGATAGAAGTGAGTGTCTCAACTCAATGAGCTAAATAGTTATCAATATAACAAATCAATCAAATTGTAGACATGCTCATGCATAATGTCAAACAGTCAAATAATCATCCAAAGATAGGAATTTGTAGATAAAAACCATATTAAATCTCAAATCGGGGAGTCGATCCCCCTCTTTGTCTCTCTAAATTCAAATATTGTCTTTTATACCTAAACAAAGGTATGTTGTCTTTAATGATGACGTTCGAGTTCTGTTAGGCTCAAAGCCTTAGGGAAGACGATATGGATAAACTAAACCGAAGAAAAGGAGTCGTCACTCGATTTTTTAAACGTTACCGAGACCATATTTGAAAAGCATTTTCTTCCTCTAGAAATGGAGTGGCGATTGTATCTCTCGCAGAGCACTATGCTACCTTATCTAGAGATCCATTAAGGAAACTAAGTATGAATTGGGGAAGATATTAGGCATCCCAACCTGCTTGGCCTTCACAGCCAGCTTCCTTTATAAGCTAAAAATTTTAATGAAAGAGAACTTAGATATACTTTTAATACATGAGCAGTTTATATATGCAACATCGTATAAGATATATAAACACTTAAATATATGAACATTTATACAAGTAAAACACAACAGTCCTAAAGAAATAGAAGGAGAAATGAGTCTGTTAAACAACCTAACAAGTGTGCAATCCATCAAATGTAAAGGATTTTGTACAACCATTCATCTAACCCCTAAAAAAAGAATGGAAAGGAGAAATTATTATAGCCTCTAAATTAATACAATAAATACAATAATCTAAACTAAAGAAAAGGGAGGAGAAATTATTGCAACCTCTAAATTAATACAATAATCTAAATTAAAGAAAGGGGAGGATAAATGAATTTGGATTGCTTAATCCATTAATATGGCCTTTTTAGCCATTAATCCGCTTTTGGGCTTAAATGCATGTAAGCCTATTTGTATCAACAAGATGTGGGTCTTATTTGGGCCTCATTCATAATAAGATGTCCATTCCTCCATGGGTTCCTGCATGGTTGGTATATACAAACAAACACAATTCCTACATATATGGCAAAATGGCAAACAACTTATATATACTAATCATGCTTTCATCAATTCATCTATCATCATGTTAAGTTCATGTAATTATTCAAGACATTAATTAAAATAGTAGCTAATTCATATGATTTGGTCATATAAATTTTATTCAAAAGAAACTAAAGCATACCTATATTATTACATAAGCTAAACATGCAAAATCACATGTTTTAGAATCAAAACAAGTTATTTATCATAATATACTAAACATGATAGTGGCTAATCACCATAATATGCTCATATGGAAGCAATTAAAAAGATGTTTAAGCATGCCAATATTATTATAAAGCTTAATTATGCAAATTAAGGTGTTTTAATCCTAAACTGAGTAATAAACTTAATTGATAATTCAAATAGTAACATATTGATATGCATAACTTATACAACATCTAACAAGATTAAAATATGATTTACATGCATTTAACTAAGGTTTATAATCATAGGTTACTCATAGGATGCAAACAAACCAGTACAAATACATAAAAGACATGAAAAACACCAAATAAAGCAAGTACCAGAGGAGCAAGCCATCCAGCCCTAGACAACGTAGGTCGTATGGCCCTAAGCAAGGGTCAAGCAGCCCTTGTGTCTTGGACTTCAATATTTATGGCCTTTTGGCCATCTTTGCTTAGGGAAAAAAATGATTTGATGACCTTTTGACCATGTTTGCTCAAAACAAACCAATTTCAAAGTCTTAGATTCTTTGGCATGAAATAAACAACTTCAAATATACATTTGGTTCCATAAAATAATCAAATTCAAAAGTGTGTGTGTGCTTCATGCTATGGTGAATTATGTTATAAAGAGAATCAACCTAAATTCTCTATCTTTCATAATATATACAACATATTCAAACATACAACATATAAACAATTATCGTCAAGCATATTCATATTCTAATTCTAAAAGAAATAAAACAATCTTAGACAATGAAAAATCAAACAATAATCATATGGATTTCATGACATAAATCCATGTGATCTCAAGGATATTTACATCTTTACTTAAGGAAACTTAACCGAATGAATGTGCAAACCCTTAAAATACAAAGAATTCAACGATTCACCCTCAAGCTATTTTTACTTTTGATTTTGATTAGGGTTTGAATATTGTGACACTAATGAACTTCTTTGATTTTATAGAAATAGCTTGGGTATGAAAATATTTGGATTCACAAAAGAATTTTCCTCTTTAATAGAACACAAGCCAAGAATGAGTTATTGTTTGTGTTCTTGTAAGAAGTTTTAAGAAAACTTTATTAATTCTATAAAAGAAAAGTTTTATGTGATTTGCTTAACAAAAGATTGAAGTAATGAAGTAACTTTGTATTCTTTTTTAGTTTTCAAAAATCTTTAAAAAAATGCAAAAGGTCTTCTCAAAATTACATATTAGATCTAAAAAAAATCTTAATAGGGTTCAAAAAGAGCTCAAAAAAAAGGTCCAATCTTTATGAAGAGGGAGGGAGATATTTATAGACACAAGATGACTTTGAAAATACTCCTAAATAGGCTAAATAATTTATGTGCAAGCCAAATATTTTTCTATTTAGCAAAAATAATTCTAAATCAGTAAAAAACCATTTAAAAGCTTCCTATTTATCTAAAATAATATTTAAAAAGGAATTTAAACTCAAAATTTATTATTTTATTAAATATTAAAATTAAATTAAATAAAAAGAACTAAATAGGGCCAAAAGAAAAGGTGAAAATCACATACGAAAGCGACAAAAAGGGCCTAGGCCTAGTTTGGCAAAGTCGTGAGACCTTAGCATAGGGTCATGTGGCTCTGCATGGGTCATGCAACCCTAACACAGGGCTGTGTGACTCTGAATAAGCCGTGTGGTGTTGGCCTTGGCCAGGCCATATGCCCTAGCCCTAGCAAGGCCATGCCTTGCATAGGCCCGTTAGCCTTACCATGCATGAGCCCGTCGGCCTCTCCCTTGAGCCTGAGCTACTAATTCCTTCCTTGGCCTCTGAACCTAGCCTAAAAATATTTTGAATTTATTTAAATGATACTTTAACATTTTTAATGCTAAAAAAAATAAAATACTAGTCTTGATCCTCAATTGCTAGTTCCAAAGGCTTAAAAATCTCATCGACCCTTTTTCTTATAAAAAGCCATTTTATGCAAATATGGTTGAATCAAACTCATTTTTTATAAACTAATATTCTTTTAGCAAGAAATTTCATTTAACATTTTGATATCCAACGTCTTACAATTAGGCTCCGGCTCAGACTCAATGTGCTAAAAAATTAGGTGTCTACAATAGGGTCTCAACTATTCATGATCTAAGCCACATGGTGTCGACCACATTGGCAGCAGCATAGGCGATGAGCAAGCCCTAAAGCCATCACAACCAGTCATAGCTCATCAAATTATAATCAAAACCAATGTGGTCCTTTGTCATCCTAATTCATCCAACAATCAAAAGTAATATGCAGCAGTCACAATCATAACAACTTTATATGTGTAATACCCTAGGAATTTTTACCATGAATGAACAAGAATATAATCAGTTATTGGTTTGAGAACATTAAAATAACTAAAGATAATTTTTGAGACACAGTTAGAATGCATTTGAGATATTATCCCGGAAAACGTCAGTGTTAATAACACTGCCCGAAAAATAGCAGTCCAGTCAACAGATGAATTTCTGATTTAGACCAGAGGGTAAAGAATCATATAATTTTATGTGTAATTATGGTGAAAAGAAAGAGATGAAAAATGTTTAGGAATACTGAAAAAGTAAGTAATGGAAAAATCGTAAATAAGTGAAACTTTAGGGGTATAGTGAGAAATCAACTGTCTGAGTTTCAGAATGGCTCTGAAACTATTTTTATAATAAAGTATAAATAAAAATAAGATATTTGAATTTCCACTTTGAAACCTAAATCTTAACAGAATTTTCAGAATAAATTACAGAAGAAGTTAGGGTCAAAGTTCAATTTATGGAAAGTTTAAGGACCTAAATATAATTTATCAATTTTAACTTAATATATAAGCACGCCTTAGGAAAATTTTGGTTATCTTCTTCTTCTTCTTCCATAGCTTGGCCGAAATCATCTTCCATTCTCCCACCAATTTTCAAGCTTGTTTTCTTAAGGAAAATCAAAGAAAACCTTAAATCAACTAAAGTTCTTCCATTTTCCAACCTTGATTTGCTTGGAAACTTAAAGAATCTCAAGAACTACTGGCTTAAGGATTTCGGGTGGATCATCCATTAGAGGTAACAAAGTGTTTTGTTTGGTTTAAAGGTTGATTTATATGTATTAGATGATGAATTAGATGAGTTTTGTGATTAATTATCAATTGATGCATTTGGTCATTTTTCCCTAATTTGAAACCCTAAACCTAAGTTGTATGATTTGAATCTTTAATTTAGTGTTAGTTTATGTTAATTGAGCTTAGAATATGTTAATTGAAAGCTAATGGATGGATTATTTGTTATTTGTTTGATGTAGAAAATCAAATTAAGGAAGATTATCATTTTTGTCTACTTTGAAGAACTTGATGGCAAATCAATTTTGGTGGCTTATTTAGAGTGCTAGGTGAGTTTAATATGCATCAAATAACATTCCTAATATGTTAGAATGTTGATTGGAAACCTACCTTGAATGCCCCATTTTGGCCGAACCATAGTGTCACTATTCACCTATGGATTTTGCTTTGTTTTTCCTTTGATTCTCTATGCCATTTTGATCCTTTTAATTGTGTTTAATGTTGGCAAATTTATGTTTGTTGTATTGCCTACATTGTGAGCTATTTTTTGATTGAACGGCCAATGTCAATGTTGCACCATAACCTAGCCAATTTGTCCATCCTTTGTTGTACACCAAGTGTTTGATGAAATGTCGAGTTCATTTTGTCATAGGACTATCACTTATTCATCAATAGGCCTACCATTTGAATGCTATCATCGCCAGCAACATTGGCATGCCAATTGTGCCAACTTTTTGCTCATGTATGACCAACTTATTTCCATGCCATTGTTAATTGTCAAACCTATTGCTATTGTATATCTACTTATAATTGTTAATCCATTGTTTAAATTGCAACTTGATTTGATTGATATTGAGTTATTGATACTTGGTGATACCATTGTTGTTTAATGGTATCTATTGTTCTATACCTATTATGGCTCAAATGTGATTTGACAGAGCTGCCGCTCTGACAGGGTAGTGGGTACATACTGTCGTCAATGTGCATATTATTTAATGATACCCTAGCTAGGAAGGGTTAACAGTCCTAACCATAAGACCTTATCAGTCTTATGTTTACTGATACATGATGATACATGTGATATGAGTTTCATAGCCCTACATCTGTCTTATCCATGTGATATATTTTTTTCATTGACCTGATTATTTCTTTTACAGTCATCTACTGTAACTTGATTCTGTATTCTGATATTATTGATCAGACTGATATTATTATTTCATCTTCCTATCCTCTATTGATATATCAGTTCATGTTCATGATCGATGCATATTAGATTCACTGAGTATCTTATACTCACCCTTTTATTGTTTCCCTTCCAGGTGCAGAGTAGGAGGCAGAATCACATCTATTGATATCTCTGTGGATTTCTACTACTTGAGTGATAGTGTAATTATTTAAAACACTATATTTTATATGTATATATATTTTAACTGCTCTATAGGTATTGTATAATGGCATAGTTAGATTGTGTATATGTGTGAATGGCATATTATGAAGTATAATTAATGTTATAACATGAGATGATGATTGTTACAACCAATTACAGTATGAATTACAGACAGATTACATAATGCCAGAATGAAGAGTAACTAAATAATTAATTAATAAATTGGTAGTTATTATTATTAGTATGTGATACTGGGTTCTACAGGTGCCAGTCACTTCTGGCATCTCCCACATCCTAGGACCATCATGTTCTGAAATCGTGACATGACAATATGGCACCAACAATCATCATGCTTCGATAATCTAAGGTTGATAATTATAATTATATATCTACAAATGATCAATGAATGTGTGCAAGTGTAACATTAAATAAATAAGGAAAATGGAATATTAAATTGAGTTATATAACTCATGAAACCCAATTAGTTCTCTATGAAGTGCCCGTTGTCTAAAGATTAAGAAGATGCTTGGAACTAAGGATGGTAATTTAACCTTATTCGGTGGATAACCAATTTGGCTCAACCCTAACGGATCAAGTTTTACCCATCCCATTGAATGATGGGGCAGGTACGAATTTAAAACTTAATACCCATCATTGGTTCGGGTCGAATATAAATTTAGGATATACCCGCCCTGTATCTGACCCGATCATATTATTATATGTTTAACTAATAATGACAACAACATTAATATATAAATTACAATAATATATTTGATATTTATAATGCAAGACATAAAAAAATTCCAAATATCAAAAGCAATAAATAAAAATCAATAACAAATCAAGATTCCAATTTCTATACTTACAAAGCAAACACAATCAATCAGATATTGAATTTAAATTGTCATCGTTGTTCTATGAAGAATAGGCACCTTTGGATTTGTGATCATGAATTTAAATCAGCTAGAGTCCTCATTGAAAGTCATATTCTTGTGAAAGATGCAACACACTTTTTAAAGGTTTTCTTTTGTAAAAACTCATTGTCTATAGTGCCCTCTTTCCAGGTAACCTTGTTTTTCCTCCAATTAAGCTGCAATACTAGGGTTTGTGGTGGTTGTTGTTGGTGAAGGTTTTCTATGATGGTGGTGATGGTGATGGCGAAGGAAGATGCCGATCTCATCACAGTGATCCTGAGTATGGCGGTGCTTATGCTTGAAACTCAAACCATCACATAACATCTAAAAATGGCATGACGCACACCTACTTGGAAGTCAAGATTGCTATTACTAGCTTAATTGTAGGGTGCTCACACTCATAACTCACTTTCTAAGAATATATCACACGATCCTAACACTCAAAGTTGACTAATAATCTCTTATCTACTAGGTAGGACAAAGAACTACTCATAGTATATTCTCTCTCACACATCCCACTAAACATGATATTTGAATATTTGATTCTCTGACATAAGTTGCCCTCTAACATTGCTAAACTAAGCTGAAACCTGTGCCTGACTTTTTTTTTTTACTGATGTGAACTTTGGGACTAAGTCTATCATATGTTTTTGTAGTCATCTCTTTGATACTCTATCGCTAAATCTTTAGTCTTCCAAAATGGGAATGCTTTTTAATATTACGACCTAGATATTTGCATCTTTAGATTAGAATTGTTCTCATTGAGTCTTGAGTTATGCTTACTAATATTATGGTTTCGATGTCTTCCTCCTTTATAAATGTACCTACCATTCTTAATACTCTTATTGTGCCCTTGGCATCTAAAAATGTCTTAATTGCTAGAAAAAGTACCACCAATATCATTTGTCCTCTTATAACTTACCATAAGTCTAAGAAAACCTCTAAGTCTATCATACCACAAAAGCATATTGCATATACATAAACGCAAACAACAACAATAAGAAATCACATATTATGGGTAATGCACAATAAGAGGCAAGAGACTCTTAACAAGGCGAAAAGGAATTTTAGACTCTGTATGTTACAAGAACTTAAACCCTCTTGGACTTCATCAACTCTAAACATACTAAAGGTCACCAAACTTTTGCTCTAATACAAAATTTGTCATGACCCAAACCTGACATATAACTGGCACTAGGAAATAGGAAAGCATAAGGCTTCCATAATTCGTAGTAATCCTGACTACTCACTAAATGATAAATTGATATTGACAGTTGTAGATGTCATAAAATAAGGGCTATAGGCCCATCTATCACGAAAAACTGAACTAAACATCAATATCTACCCCTTAGGGCTTCATCTCAAACATATTGATCCATCATTATTAGGTTTATGCTTAATCAAACATTATATCAACTAGAATGAGCAAGCTTAACTATCCTCCAAATTAACAAACTCATACAGAATATAGATAATGGAAAAAATAATGGAAATAACAATGAGGAACTCTTGAATTTATGTTATAGAATAATTTATAATCAATTATATAATTGAACATATGAAAATAATCTTCATTGATGGGGAATGAAAGGTGAGAGTAATCGACTAAAATTTAACTTCTTAAACTCAACTAGCAACCTTGAAAAATAGGGAGATATGGGTGACCATCTCAACTCATAAAGCTATATAGTTATTAATATAACATACTAATCAAAAGTTAGACGTGCTTATGCATAATGCCAAATACTCAAGTAATCATAAAATCACATAATCATGCAATGAAATAAAGTAATCAATAGGAACCACACTAAGCCTCAAACTAGAGAGGTGATCCCCTTCTCCGACTTTCTGAATCAAAATAATGTCTCTCATTGTCACGACCCGGTTTCCTTGATCGCGACGGTCTTAGGGTGAGGGAGATTCCAAGGCGACCGGCACCCATAGAACCCATCAATCTCCTACTATGCAATCACTCACAATATCGCAGCGGAAACATAACTATAACCAATGTTGCAGCGAAAACCCATCATCAATCACATAACAATATATATATGTCCAATCATTCACATAACACTATTCATTCTGTAAATACCATATTCATATCATTAATAATCTCCAATATTCTCATATATACATATTGATACACTAACTATACCGTACAAAACCCATGGAGCAGCTAGGATATGAACATACAAAATAATATAGTGTTCATAATATTATATTGACACAAGATCTGCAGAACCCACAGAGAGTCAAATGTGGTGGAAATCTACCTCATACTCTGCACCTGAGAGGGAAAACAGTGAGAGGATGAGTATATATGATACTCAATGAATCTAATATGCATCGATCAATAAAATGGATAATAGAACATCAATAAGCAATAAGCAGATGACATAAATGAATCAAACTGCCAGAATGTCTGTAATACAAAATCAAGTATAGAATATGACTGTAAGTAAACAATCATAACAATGAAGTACAAATCACATGGACAAGATGGAAATGACAGATATAGATCCATGAAATGTATAGAAATGTGCCAAGCACAAATCACTATATATCTATATATAAACATAAGACTGTACGGGTCTTATGACTAGGACATCCCTTCCTAGTATAAGGTATCAATCAATACAATGTGCACAAGGCCGACAGCATGTACTCACTACCCTGTCGAAATAGCAGCTCTGTCAAATCACCTCGGAGTCAATAGAAGCAATAACCACATCAATAGATGCCATTTCAAAATAATGGCATCGACAATATCAATAACTCATCAGAAATCAATTGGATGAGCATAAAGTCAATAAAATATCAATAATTATCGATTAAACGATGACCAAAGGCCTAACGACCAAAAATGAGAACAAACATATTTTGGTCATTTGCAAGCCAAAAGTTGACGCAATTGGCATGCCATTGTCGTTGGTGACGGTGACATTCAAATGGTTAGCCTACGAATTTTTCGGCATGGTTTTGACATAATATTGACATTGCCCCAATTATCAATAAATATACACATGGAAGCAATTCCATAGGCAACAAAAAAAACTCAATAATCTTCAATAAACACATCAATTTGGCATGGAAAATAAATCCAAAACCAAAGCAAACAATTAAGCAAAATGCCACAATTAGGGTTCGGCCAAATGGCCTTTTTCACAAATGGATTCCAAATGAAATTTTATCAATTTAGGCAAGTAATTTGATGCATAAGAGACTCACCTATCACTCCAAATCACCTAGCAAACTCGATTTGCTACCGAATTCTTCAAATCCTCGGTTTAGGCCAAAATCGGCGATTTTCTCCGAATGAGTTTTCTACAACGAAACGAACATCAATTAAACTTCGATTAATACCCAATTAACTTATTCTAAAGCCAATTTACACATCCTAATCCATATACTCAAAATAAATTTACACAACTTCCATTTAGGGTTAGAAAATTAAGGAAATTGTTTAATGCATCAAGTGATACAATTAAACCATTTATCCAATCCTTATATCATCCATTTAACCTAATTAAATCATAAAATCAGACAAACAATCAATTTACTCAAATTACCTCAAAGTGGCTGAATCCTCCACTAGCTTGTTCTTAAATTATTCTTGATTTTCTATGGCTAATTTTGATAGATTAGTGTTTGTATGGTTTTAGTTTATGATTTGTAACACTTTTCTTTCACAAATCAAGCAAAAATTTCAAATGGAAAGGAAGGAAATGGCTCACGGTGGAAGAACTAAAAAAATGCAGAATTTTTGGCCAAATTTGTACTTATATAATAAGACAAAATTTGGCAAATTACACTTTGGTCCTTCAATTTTTTAAAATTCGCTTTTGGTCCTTTTTCGCTCGGTAAATCATTTCGATAATTCTGTCGGGAATCGGAATTCAAAATGAATGTTCAAACATCTTATTTTTATTAATACTATTTAATAAAAATAGTTTCAGAGTTGTTCTGAAACTCAGACAGTCGAAATTTACTATTCATCAAAAGTACCCTTTATTTACGGCTTTGCCATTGCTTACTTTATCAGTGTTCTTAAACATTTTCTCATATTTCTTTTTATTGTATTCCCACATGAATATACATTATCATTTACCCTCAATCAAAATTCAGAAATTCATCCATCGACTGTACTGCTATTTTACGGCAACGATATCGGTACCGACAATTTCCGAAAAATTTTCTCGTTTTCACTCTAACTAAGTTTTTAAAATTATCCTTAGCCATTTTGATAATTTAAACCACATATTGAAAACTTATTTCACAAAAACTTGTTATGCATATTTTTAGAGTATTACACTCATATTCAAACATAGGGTCTGTCACACCCAATCTTCAGTGGTGCGACAGTCCTACGGCAAGGGTAGGCTTAAGGCCACCATAAACTCGTAGAACTCACAAATCAGAAATCTTATCAACATCAAATAAATTGCAACATCATATTTTATCATACATTTTCCATATTCATACATATAATCAATCAATTCAATCATATCCTTCTATATCATTCCATATCTTTCTCTTGTTCCTTAATGATAAAAAGGAGACATCTCTCATCAAAGAGGAACAAGAGTATCCTAAGGATAACATTCATACATCAAAATATTCTAGTATTCCCAAAAGACTAGCTATGGAGCTCTAGAGTATACTCCAATACACATTATATCACAATACCATTAATAAAACATACAAATATCTCAAAAGAATAATTACAATGAAGCTTCTTGGAGAAAATATGTCAAAAAGCCCGATCTTCTCTATTAACCCCCTCACGAGCTAAGCTATCTCCTGAAATCCACAGAAAAGGAGTGAGCCTTCAACTCAGTAAGATATGAACATTATAATATAAGAACTTGAATGTCGAATCATGGTCATGAACAAATAATTTTACATAAAGGCATGAAAGAAGTCATAGGCTTTTACTTGAAAGAAATGTGGTTTTCATAATAACTTGGTTATATCAAATCATGTCAAATTCAAATCATAGTTCATCTTTAGAACGTAGAATGCCCACAAGGAATGGCATTATCAAATATCATATGGAAGAACTGATCACATATCATACATAC
>CANXYC010244578.1:0-53548 GCA_948193065.1 Aleurites moluccanus | reverse complement strand
CTGTGCTAAAGCTCCTGATAACAAGACTATCAAAACCGTCGCCGGCATTGACCTCAACCATGGTGATATCGCCGGTTACTTACCAGAGGAGCTTGGGTTACTTGTGGATCTTGCATTGTTTCACATAAACTCAAACAGGTTCTGTGGAACTATACCTCGTAACTTCAAAGACTTGAGGTTACTGTTTGAGCTGGATCTTAGCAACAATCGTTTCGCCGGAAAATTCCCTCAGGTTGTGCTGAAGCTACCAAAGCTCAAATTCTTGGATCTCAGATTCAATGAATTTGAGGGTACTGTACCAAAAGAGCTGTTCGATAAAGATTTAGATGCAATCTTTATCAACCACAATAGGTTCGTTTTCGATATTCCAGACAATTTTGGCAATTCCCCAGTTTCAGTCATCGTTTTGGCTAACAACAGGTTCCATGGCTGTGTGCCTTCAAGCTTGGGTAATATGTCTAATCTTAATGAAATTATCCTCATGAATAATAAGCTAAAGTCTTGCTTGCCAACGGAGATTGGTATGCTTAAGAACTTGACCGTTTTTGATGTGAGCTTTAACGAGTTAATGGGTCCATTGCCGGACACTGTTGGAGGTATGGTGAGTCTTGAGCAGCTCAATGTAGCTCATAATATGCTTTCTGGGAATATTCCGGCGAGTATTTGCAAGTTACCCAATTTGGACAACTTCACGTTTTCTTATAATTTCTTCACCGGAGAGCCGCCGGTCTGCTTGAGTCTCAAGGACTTTGATGATAGGAGGAATTGCTTGCCGGCGAGACCGGCCCAGAGATCTGCAGCGCAATGCAAGGCATTTTTGTCAAAGCCTGTGGATTGTAGTTCGTTCAGATGTAAGCCATTTGTTCCTTCCTTGCCTGCTCCTCCTCCGCCTTCACCGCCAATTCCTGTACCTTCACCACCAGTTGTTATTCCGGTTTCACCACCGCCTTCACCTTCTCCTCCACCACCAGTATACTCGCCACCTCCGCCCCCACCTTCACCCCCTCCACCAGTATACTCGCCACCGCCGCCCCCACCTTCACCTCCGCCACCAGTATATTCTCCTCCTCCCCCACCACCTTCACCTCCACCACCACCTCCACCAGTGTACTCCCCTCCACCACCTCCACCATCTCCTCCCCCACCCTCACCTCCACCGCCCTCACCCCCACCACCACCCTCACCATTGCCTCCATGTGTACGTCCCCCGCCACCGCCACCACCAAATTCTCCACCCCCACCACCTCCAATTTTCTCCCCACCACCGCCAACTCCTTACTATTATAGCTCTCCTCCGCCACCCTCACCATCACATTCGCCGCCTCCACCCCCACATTCACCTCCACCACCAATATATCCATACTTATCACCGCCTCCGCCACCTCCTGTCCATTCTCCACCTCCTCCAGTCCATTCTCCACCACCACCATCTCCACCCCCTTGTATAGAGCCACCACCACCTCCCCCACCACCATGTGTGGAGTATTCACCACCTCCGCCATCGCCATCACCACCACCGTCAATTGTTTACAAGCCACCGCTATCCCCATCCCCACCGCCTCCACCTATAACCTATGCATCTCCACCACCACCAGTATACCATTCTCCTCCACCGCCAGTTTACCATTATCCACCACCTCCAGTGTATGAAAGTCCACCTCCTCCAACCCCAGTTTATGAGGGGCCATTGCCACCGATAGTCGGGGTGTCATACGCTTCACCTCCTCCACCACCCTACTATTGATTCTTTTGAGAATTTTCCTCCTCCAACCTTTCATAAAATTCATAAAACCTAAACCCAAAAACAAGATTTTCAAATTTGTAACGAGGCTTTCTCTTTGGGCAATTCTCGTCGCTTTCAGAGAAATAAAATCAAGATTTGGAAAAGGGTGTGTGCAGTTTTTAGGATTCATTTTCCCAGCAAAAAGGCATCTCTCAAGATGGGCATTATCGGCATTATTGATTAAGGAAAAACAGAGAACAAGATAGAGAGGTAAGAGGAGAAAGTCTTTCCATATTTATTCGAATTGTTATGGAATATTTTGAGTCGCAAAAAAATAAAAAATGGCATCGAAAGAGTAGGTTTGCAGAGAGAAAGTTGTATGTATAGTGATGGAATGGAGACCATAATCAGAGGGCTACTGCTGCTTCTGGTTTCGGGCTTTTTATATTATTACTCTTCTTCTTCTTCTTCTTTTATATCATACTTTTGCTTCTCTTTCTTTTATTTTTTAATTTTATAGTATAATCATGAACATTTCACTTGTATTGATTTGCAGAATTCAGTCTCATTTCTTTTCTTCTTCGTACGTGTTCTTTACTATTTTTTTTCTTTTTCCTTTTCCTTTTCCCCTTGTTTGTGAGACTTGTGAATTGAGGATTATGCATTTGTATTTTGGTTAGGTTGTTGGAAAATGTTCTTGATTTTAGATCTTATTAATAAACCCTCTAAAATATTTATACAATGTTGTGTATTGATTATACATATATATCAAGAATCCATGATTCCATGTGTTTCTCTTATACCAATTCCTTAGATTCAGTTTAGTAATTGGATTTGGATTAATTCTCTGTTTTGGGAATCCATTGTCATTGAACAACTAATTTCCAGTTTCTGTGGGGAAACAGAAAAATCTTGACTATAGTATATGATCTTGTGGAAATTCTTGATTCTCGAGCTTAATTCTTGATCAAGGCTACAAATTCTATTTCCAATTTTGGTGGGACCCAAAAGGTCATTCCATTTCACCTTGATTGGTGGCTAATTAAATTTTTGATCTAATTTTTTCTCATTAGATTAAGATTGTTATGATTAGTCCCATGTGCTCCCTTTGAAAATTTTGAATTTAGAAACCCTTCCAAAACCTGTGAAATTGAGGATTACAATTAACAGTTTCTCATTGAACTTTGGACAGTTGATTCATGCTATGATTTATGAAAAGCTTAAAAAGTTAAAAGTCAAATTGAAGATAGAATGAGAGAGAGAGAGAGAGATCTCTTTCAGATTGTTCCTTTTGTGGAACTTTCTTTTAGATGCATACAGAGTGCTTTTGACTGTTGCTCTTGCTCTTGTTGTTTAGGTTATGTGCTTTTCTTTTGTTTCACATGTCTAGTCAAAAGCTGCAAAACTCTTTCATGGTTCCCCTTTTGATCATTTCCTTCATGAGCTTCTATTAGCATGTGTTATCTGAAATTGCTTTCTCCTTCTCATTTTCCTTCCACCCATTTTCCCATCTCACAAACAAAGTGCCCTTTATAAAGCTCATGAAGGCATAATAAACGTATCAAAACCAAATTCTATCAACTTAATACCAAAGCTATCACCATTGCCAGTTTGCCACCAAATACAATTCACCACCAGTGACAGCTCCACAACCCACAATTTTCAGCCAAGTTGAGAGAAGCCCAAGATTCCCCTTGGACAATGTTAAAGCAAAACTTGTCATCTTCCTCTAGAATGAGAAGGTCATGTCTGTATCTAGTTATATAAATCTTTCTAGGCTTCTATAGGGTTGGAGAGGGGTCCCATTTCTTTTGCAGTGGAAAATGACTAGTCCCATTTTGGTAGAATTTTTTTTTGTGTTGTTGCGCAATTTAAAGGCAAGGGCACAAAATTTTCACGAGTGCTTTCTTCCAAAAATATAGTTGGTTGGGTTTTTTTGTATTCCTTAATAATAAGTTTTCCTTTGAAAATTTAGAAAAAGTTTCCACCATGATTTCCTCTAGCATTTTCTGGATGCATGTGATTTAGCTTTTAAGTATAGTGTATAGATAGGCTACGAGTTTGTCTAATAGATAACAACACGATTAATTTTTTTTCCTAAATATTTTAAAATTTTTTTCTACTCCATCATGGTAAATGGGTACAATTCAAGCAAAACCTAAAGCACTTCAAGCTTTTTCCTTATGGTATGTAAATTGTTTGTTAGTCTTATAAATTATTGACATTTAAAGACTAAAATTGATTGTGTACCCAGAAAAAAAAAAAAAGAAAAAAAAAATCAAAGTTCTTTTTTTCAAGTAATAAAATCTTATTTTCACTGATATTTACATCATATGCAGTATAATATAACACTCAACTGTCACTGATATTTACATTATATTCAATACAATTCATTTAAGTGGATAATATATATTTATAATATAAATCATAATTTATACGTAAATCCACATAAATTATCAAATAAATACTCACATCATGTGTACGGATAGGATTTAAACTTAAGACTAATGTCTTAATCTTAATCAATTGGAGTAAGACAATATTGATTATTTGGATTGGGTATATTTAGAAGATGCTATAATGCTAAATTATGTATTGGCCTACTTTGCTAAAATTGTTGGAATTGATAAGGGAATGCCATAAATGAACACTATGAATAAAATAAAAATAAACCGATGCCGTCCAGTTGAAGGCAATGACAAATGGTATAATTACAATAATAACATTTGGAAAAGCAATTTCTAAAATTGCATTAAAATTTTTTAAAAAAAATTCCTAATTAACAAATTAAAATTAAATTATTTTATTCAATTAAAAAAGAAAAGAAAAAAAAAAAGTCATGCTATAAAATAAGGTCATTTTATCAACAGTAGAGTTTTGCGAATGCTGATGAATTTCCTTTATCTTGACAGTTTTAAGGCTTAGAACATACTGTTGCAATTAATATTTGCCACCCTTTCTTTCTAGGTTGAATTAATTTATCATGTGAAAAATTTAAAAGTATTACGATATAATATAATAATATATTTAAAATTTTAATTTAATTAATTTTTTATTTTAATATTTAAAATTATTAAATTAATTTATATTATTATATAAAATATAATTAAATATAAATTAAATTTTTTTATTAATGAATCAATTAATAATACGGGATGATTTTTTTCGTATTATAATTAGATCGATACGAAATCGATACGAATATTATAACTCTTAATTCAGATCTATTAATTTTATATTGAGTTTATATCGTGTTATCGTTTTCATTATTCTTATTTTTTTTTATTATATAATAAATTTTCAGAAAAATTTATAAAAAAAAAAGAGAAAAAAAAACCATGTAGGCTCTACTTGTCATTTTCTATGTTCATACGAATGATAAAGATGCAAAATATATCCTATCAAACGATATTGATAATTTGATATAAATACGTCGATATGATGCTCACATGGGCTGGTAGGGTCTTTCATATTTTAAATTTCAATACTTAAGTTGGTTCACTTGATTTTTAAAATGGGACATTACTAACATTTAATCAGTGGCTCTATGTACAGCCTGTAATTAGGTCAAATATATTAATGCTATATATATATATATATATATATATATATATATAAACACACATGAATTTACCTGATCAATTTTTTTTACCTTTTTTTAATGATTCTAATAAAAAATTTATATATATTAATATTATAATTTTCATTTTTTAATTAATAAATTCAACTTAATTAAATTTTAATTTTAAATTAATTGAAATCAACTATATAATTTTTTTTTTTTAATTCTAATCATCTATGTGATATATTTGCAGAACATTCAGAACAATTAAGTTATTTTTGATCACTTCAATTCAAGTTAAATTAGATTTATCTTTATTTTTCTTTGCCATATCTAGTTTAATATGATTTATTTTTTTAATCGGTTCATCGCTAAACCTATAATTTACATAATCAAACTATCTCAATTTATTTTTTCTAAATTTATTATGATTGCTAGTTACTTCAACTTTTTTTTTACTATACATTTTGAATGGGATCCATTTTAGAAAACAATATATATTGAAAATTATCAAAAGAAAATTTGATAATTAATTAATTAATTATATATTTAATTAATTAATATATAAAAAAATTTGATCTGTATATTTTTTATATTTATAATCAAAATTATCAAAAGAAAATATTTAAATTAATAAAAATAATAATATATATATATATATAAAAGCCTCGTACATTTGGTGATTAGTTCACTTGTATTATCTAGAATCGATCAGTTAATAAAATAATTTATTTATTATTTTATTGATTAAGATTATTTGTTATGAATCAAACGTCGTAATTAAATTTAAAGTAATATTAATTATAATAAAATTTTTATATTTTAGTTGGTTATATTAAAAAAATTTATATTTTTAAAATTATATTAAAAAATTTATGCATTTTAGTTTCATTAAATTACAAAATTCTTTCATCTATATTTTATATTTTTTCTGCTAATTAAATCATAAAAAATTAAATTTTAATTAAAATATTTATTTTAATATCCAAACTACCGTTCCCTTATTCTCCAACAACTAATTCAATCAAACCCTAGTTAAACCAACCCTTCCCTTCTTCTCCTTTTTCTCAGACAAGGTCTGCACCTATAATTCTTGATGCGATTCCATCAGAATTTGATGCAATTCATAAAATTGAATAAACAAGTAATCAAAGCTTGATACCATCAATAAGAGAGGTCATTGTTGAGCCGCTATCACTAAGCGCCTTAAAACTCCAGATCATCGCCGACTAGATTGTTGTCTTCAAGGTCGCTATTGTTCTGTCGTCATCCTCATAATTGAGCCATCGAAGATCGCCATCATTTTGAGGGCATTGTCGCTTGCTTCGGCATCTGTCTATCCCGCAATGCCACCACCAACTGTTGCTACCTCATCTCTAAGCGAATCCCCTCAAGTTTTATAACCAACTACTCCACCGCCATCATTCCACTCCATTTGCAACTCCAGCGACATCACCAACTACGACTCTGGTGCTAGGCCCCCAATTTTGGAGGGTCTGGTTGCTGCAGGTACCCCAGAGGCATCTGCTAGTATTCCTTCTAGTTTAGCAACATCAGTAGAGGCACCAATGGTTTTTCCATCAAGTAGCACCCCACCGATTCCTACTCCGATGAGTTTGTCACTGAAAAATATAAAAAGTCTAGTTAAAGATGATTTGGGTTCCTTGGCTTTGGCAATTTAGTTTTATTGTTATTTATTTTTTATATAATTCATGGGTTTGGTTACTAATTTATTATTATTATTAACCTACATTTCAATTTTATTTTATTTTAAAATTAAGTGGGATTGATTATGAAAGGTAGTTTTGTGATGAGATATTATGTTTTTATATTCCTTATTATTGGTGGTAATGATGAAAATTTTAGTATGATTGTGAGTGATGTCATTTAAATGAAAATTAGATCAAAAATAAAAAATATTATGGACTTTTTATACATATAGACTTTTTATATAGATTTAACGGATTTTCTAATAAAAAGAATTTAAATTTTATTGAAACCAAAATGCATTAATTTTTTAATATAATTTTAAAATTATAATTTTTTTTTAATATAATTGGCCAAGATACAAAACTCTCATAATAATTAAATCTTTAAAGTAATTCTAATAAGTGAAAATTTTAAAGAAAATAATAATAATAAATTCATAACCTTAAAACTAACACAAAATTCTCCATCGTCCTTTGTATAATTCAAAATAATAGAAAGCTGCCATTAGGTACATATGTATACTAGGTTTTATTTTATTTTATATTTTATAAGGAAGGAAGCCAAAGCCTAGTTGCATAATCTTGGGTAACAGACCCCTACCATATCACGAAACAACCAGCTCTTAACTCTTTTAAGAGGAGAATCAAATAAATGAACACCAACTAATAAATTAAAACTTTGATGAGCCATCTAATATGCACAAAAATTAACTTCTCTGAAAATATGGCGAATCTTCACTTCCCACTCCATATCTAATAACCTTTTAATTTTAATATTCTTAACAAAGAATGAAAACAAGCCTACCTCTGGATGCTCTCCTGTAATAAAATCAAAAGCACATTTGCTGTCACATTCCACTTCTAGTTTTTGATAATCAATTAGTAGGTTTAACTAATTCATGTGTTTCTAC
This sequence comes from Aleurites moluccanus, assembly GCA_948193065.1. Taxonomy (NCBI): domain Eukaryota; kingdom Viridiplantae; phylum Streptophyta; class Magnoliopsida; order Malpighiales; family Euphorbiaceae; genus Aleurites; species Aleurites moluccanus. The sequence continues at coordinate 45,643 of CANXYC010244578.1, read as the reverse complement.
TTAATCATAGGCATAAATTATTGATTGGTGCCACTGCCAACTGCCACTTAACATTCTTCATTTTTGTTGTTAAAATCTAATTGATTGCCATTATCTTTGCAAATACGCTTGCTGCTTATTTAACTTAAAAAAGACTTTAGTTTCCACTCAAAAAAATTATTAAATCAGTATACCAAAATTTACAGGCCAGCAAATTTTATCAGATAAAATCGAAGGTTTATTAATAAAAAGAAACATCCCATTATTTAATTTATTAAATAGGAAGAATATACACTAAAATATCATGAGATTTCATGTTTATTTTATATATTTTGCGGTTTTTTTTTAGACATTTCATTACTAAATGTCCGTTAAATTTTATTGATCTGATATAATCAATAATTAAAAAATTATTTTTTAATAATTTAATGTTGAGTTAGACATTGTGGATCCCATAATAAATTTAAAAAAGTAAAATTAGAATAAAATTTTAATTTCAAAATTAATTAAGAGTCAAATATTATAAAAGATACTTTAGAATAATTTGTGAAAATATAAAAATAATTTTATTTTTTAAAATTGACCCCTTCAAAAATTAAAAAATTTATTCTATCATCATAAAATGCAACATAATTAAAATTATTTAAAAATAATTTTAATATGATTTCTTTGATTTTTATATTAATCTTCTTTGGGCATAATCGGTGCAATACTTAGATGTAGTGGGGTCTTCAAAGCCCAAACTTTGGTTTTGGACGCAATGCTTGTACAAGCCCAATTTTTATAAATTTATTTAAACATTTATCTAAAGTTTTCTCAGATTAGGTTTTAGTTTTCTTTGAAGAGTTGGGGAAAGCCGAACTCAAAACTTTCCAATTCGGAGTTCCTATCAATTTATCAAACTCTTGTTTTCAATTCAATAAAGTTTATCATAATTTTTATTTTGAATTCCTTTTTTTTTTTTTTATTTCAACTGTTTTTTTTTTTATCATCACTAGTAACTAAACTTCTTATTCTAATTTACACATCATCTTTTGATTTGTTTATGATTATCTATAATTAATTAATTTGGAATGCTTGTTAGAATTAATTTATTATCTTATAAATAACTGATCATTATTTATATATTTAAGATATTATGTAAATTAGCGTCATTAAAATATTAGACTTAGGGTATGTAATACTTAAAAATAAATAAACTCTTTTTATTATTATTAAAATAATTTTTATAAAATTTAATGGATTTGTGTTAATGATGAGAGTTGACGTAAGATCATAAATATTATATGGTATATTTTGAGAGAGAATATTATATAATTTCAAAAAATTTAATAATTAATTTTAATAAGGTTAAATTTAATTAATTTAATTATAAATATTTTATAGGTAATTAATTGATGAAATTTAAATTTTTAGATTTTTATTATAATATTTTTTTATTAATGATTTATGCATTTTTTCAACATTAAAAAAAAATTAATTCTAAATTATTATTTAAAAAATATATATTTATTATTAAATTATATTTCATCGTGAAATGATTTATGCACTTACAAGATTAGTCCAACACAGTAATCAATTAATTTATTTTAACAAAAATTGGTAAATATTCTTTTATTTTCCCTCCACGTAGATGAGTGCGAGGCTAATTAAGTTTGGTGACAGCAAATAACAATGAATATTGAATAGTAATGTTGATCACTTGATCTAAGGGCACAACGGCACCTTGATTGACGTTAATGGACTGACAAAATCCATCCTATAAATTAATTAATCAAATTACATTATATTAAATTATGTGAAGCAACTATTTGATTTAATGTTACTCTAATTATTTTTAAGACCTTAAAATTTTAAGATTGACTCATAATTAAAATTATATATATATATATATATATATATATATATATATATATATATATATATATACACACATAAATTTATAAAATAATTAATAATTTGAATATTAATTATTAAAAGTTTAATTGTAACAAGTTATGAATGAAAATTCAAATTTCTCCTTTTTGACATTTTGTTTGAGAAAATATATAAAATATTTGTAGTTGATTTGAGTTAAAGATACAAATGAATACTTGATTATGTACTGGTAATAAGAGGAGCAGGTATGTATACTGAAAAATAATATAAAGATAAATATTTTTTTTTTATAATAAATTTAAAATTAATTTTCTCCTTATTAATATTTAAAAAAATAGTAAATATTATTTTTTTTAATATTAAATAATTACTTTGAATTTAGTTGATGTTAGAGTGTAGAATCGTGCAATTTAATTTAATTAATTTACGAAATGTTCATGAATAGAATGGTCAAAAAAATATAGAGAAATTAATTTAATTATCATTTGAGATAATATTAATTATATTTTTATAAATATATATATTAATTTTATTGCATATCTATTTTGTTAAATAAATAATTTTTATCACGATCCGACTCTACTAGATACGTGACCGACACTAAAAAATGAAAAAGTGTAAGGCTTCCAGAATTTATAGTAAGTCTGACTTACCATAAATAACAAAATTGTAATATGACAGTTGTAACTGTCGCAAGCAAAGGTTCTGAGCTCACCTGTTAAACATAATCTCAATAATTTAATATTATTACTTAACCACTCAAGGCTGATATTATGCATTTATCATTATCAACTCAAAATTTCTGCTTAACAGAGTAACAATAGACTTACGACCATAATTTACTAAACATAATAATGCAGAGCTCTAGAGATTTTAATACAATGAAATAAATTAATTACATAATAAAATAAAATAATTTCACTGCCTGAGAGATAAAAAATAGGAATACTCAATTTAAAAATTTAATCTCCGTAAGCTCGACCTGAAACCTAAAAAAAATATTTGAACATGGGTGATCGTTCAACTCAATAAGCTGATATAAATTAATTTAACATGCATGTCATTTATTAATCTACATGAAGTGCCACATTATACATACTCATCCATAAATATACATAACATCCATGATGGAAAAATATATATGGAATTCAACCCCATATATATTTTCGTTTATCGTAAATAGGGAGCCGACCCCCTCCCTTGGCTCTTTTAAAATCTAATTATGGGGTCATGGTGAGACTAACTCAAACTATATATCCTTATACTCTCTTATTTATGTCCAGGAGTCACGATGAGAACATTCTCTAATTAGACAATTCCTGTAATAACATCGTTATCATCATCATATCATATCATATCATATCACGTTATACCGTTAATATTTTTTGTGTTAGTACAACTGAATTTCACATCATCCTATTTTCCATCGCAACCACATATATACATATCATTCAACATCATATAACATGATATAAATATATATCATGATTCTAAATCTAATACAATAGTGATAGCTTATATACATATATATTCACATTGATTCAATGTTTATACGTCATACTTATATACAAAGTTAAATTAAAATATATCAACTCAAAAACTTGACGACCATCAAATTGACTAGCTCCCTCAGAACACATCCTGACGACAATAAGGAATACATCTGAAATACATGAATCATATACAAGATTTATTCTCAAATATTGATTCAGAAATATAAAGAACGAATTTTAAGAATTTGATAGAATCTCTTCTAAAATAGGACATAACCTCCTGAAACAAAAATAAAAACATTTCTAATAATAAGCACATCAGTCCAAATCTAATACAATCATATCAATTGACCTCTTATGGGTCTCCATCTTAATAAACATATTAATAACGGTTTAATTAATACTCCAATCCAACTCTACTCATTATTCCATCAAATGAAAGTTAATCTTAACGTCCAATCAATTTCATTTATTTAATCCACAAAATTTCATCAACTATATAAAATCTCAAAAATACTAATTAATATTAATTTAATACTAATATCAGTCAATAATTAAATTCATAAAATAATTAATTTAATAATTATCTTTTGATTTGCTATATCTCAAAATAAATTATCAACATATTCCAATTCAATTACAACATTTAATTCATCGTTACTAGTATACCAGAAATCATAATAGTAGCGAATAATCAATTTATCGACACTTAATTAAAATAATATTTCATAAATAATTATTCACTAAACCTCCAATAAATAACCACATTAAAATTAATATTTACATCTAATTGCCTTAAAATTTTTAAAATAATACCATCATCAAAATATTTTTTCTCAATAATCCATTTATCAAATTTCAATAATTATCTTAATTTAATCTCTTTTATAGACTTAATTTAATTATATATTTTATTAAATTACTCCACAATAATTTAACATTTTAGTATCTAAATTCCACAAATATCGTTCATATAATTTTCATAATAATTCTAAATCAATATAATAAATTTATTTTAATTTTTACATTCAATAAAAATACAGTTATTGATAATTACTGTCCAAAAATTCTATAACTAATGTCAAACTCAATATTTTTTCATAAATGCCGGCTAAATAATTTCTTTAATAACTCTAAATAATCTAAAATAATTTATCCTAATTTATTTTCTCATCAAATTTTAACTGTCTAAATTCTCCAATACCAATATAAATATACAACCATTTTCACAAATTTGTCTTCAAATAATCTTTAAACAATTAATAAATAATTTTAGAATCAATTTAAACCTACCTACTCTAAATTTGTCGAAAATCTATGCGTGTCCAAATTTTTCAGTCCCAACTTCGGTCATTGGTGTCATCAAAAAGCTCATGAAGGGAGGAGTTCAACAAAATTAGAGTCATCGAAATTGGCCAAAATCCATCACAGAATATCTGGTGATTCTATTTTTCGATCTCATTTTCCGATAAACATCAGGTGGCAATTCGAGGCTGCCACATGGTAGGTTTTTTTATTGGTCCTATTTATTTATTTATTTTTTGAAAATTTGTAGAAAATTTATTTTAAATCTAAAAATTATAAATAAATAGTCAATAAAATTTTTATAAAATGTATTTCATTTTAACATATTAAAATTTTGAAAAATAATATCTTTCAAACATAATAAATATTATTTAAATAATTAAATATAAATTTAATTTTCAAAAATTCTTAAAATAATAATAAGAATAATTAAAATAATTTATTTAATTAAATAAATAAATATAAAAATTAAATTATTAAATAATATATAATAATATGACATTCATTAAAATTAAAATTAATTTTGAAAAATATATTTTCCTTTTCCTTTTAAATATTTATTTCTTTGAAATATAATAAATCCCAAAAATACTTTTATATTCATAATTGTAATTAAATATTTATAAAATAATTATTATTTATAAATAAAATATAATTTTTAAAAATATTTCAAAAATATGGGAATTAAAATTTTCCTTTAGTTTAATTAAGAAGTGAAAATTATTTCATTATGCAGCCTAGCTAAGACCTAAAAAGAAAAAAAATTAAAAAAATCCCTTGATTATTTATTTTGTAGTGTTTTCCGAGGTGATAAAATTAACAATTTAAAATTTAAAATTTATAATTTTAAAGTGATTAAAATAAATTTTTTATCTCTAATTAATTATGTTAATATCTCAATAATCAATATTATTATGGTACACACAATTAGTATTATAAAATTAAGTTTGAATCTCTTTTTTTTTTTCTAATACTAATTAAAAAAAATCATCGTACACTTCTAAATTTAATCTAATGACATATACATAATTTAATTAAATTAAATAAAATTTTAAGTTGGAGTCTTTTTTCCCTTTTCAGTAAATTATAAAAATAAATGATTAACTCAATTTATGTGGTTGCAATAAATGTAAATTAAAATTATTAATAATATATATATATTTATTATAGTAATAAAGGAGATAAATGACTACGTTAACTACTCTTAAAATATTATTGAATTACACAAATCATCACTTTATTTTGAAAAAATAAATTAACTGGAAAGCACTCTTGCAATATAAGTTTAATAAGAAGAAAATGATAGTAATGATATTTTGACAAATGATACGTATACAAGGGCAGACTATTCAAATATTGTTGGATTATGGTATGAAGCAAGGTTTTAAAAATCAGCCGTTACGTAACCGTTATTTCTAGGTTTTTGTACTTCCCATAATCGTTTTTAATGTTAAATAACAATTAAAAAAAAAAGAAAATAATATCAACCGCGATGACTGTTATTTAACAATAACGGCCGCAACAGGCCGTTATTCACCGTTATATAACGCGATAGATAAAAAATTCAATATTTTAGAAATTTTGATAAAAATTTTATTGTATTTTGTTGACCAGTATTTTTTATTTATATTTTTAGTTAATTATTATTTATGTTAAATTGTTAATTGTAAAAATAATGTGTAATGATAACTGATCGGACTTTTTCGCAGGTGTACAAATCGCTTTAACAAGTAATAAAATGAGTAGAGTATCGTCCCACATAGAGGCATTGTCAATTACCGAAATTGATATTATTTTTATTAATTGATTAGAAATTAATTTGATTTGGACGAATTTTTTTAAAAACAAAATTAAATAAATAAGAAAAATTAATTTGGAATTAAAAGATATATATATAAAAAAAAAACTATTTAAAATTTAGATTCCATTAATTGAATTCATATGGTTGATCTGATTCAATAATGATTTCAAATCTATAGTGTTTAATGGATTGATTACTCTAAATTATGAATTTATCTATCTCGAGCAAAAATTCAAATATTAACATTAATGTTAGTGTTTACTCTCGTGAGTCTGAAGACAATTATAGTAGATATAATTATGGTGATAGTTCAGACTTCACTACAAATTATGGATATGAATATGGTTATGATATTAGTAATTCTGAGTGAAACTACTACAATCCATATCCATCTATGACTATGCCTCAATCTCCGTCTCAGACTCAACCATATCCAATGCCTCCACCTCAGCCTCAATCTTTCTATCACTAAAATAATCACAATGATCAAGCTAATTTTATGAATGATTTGTTTGGGCCTTCTACAATCAGATTCATCTATCATGAAGATGGGAGTGCAACTCAATTTACTTCTCATAGGCACTTTTTTTGGCACTAATAGTATTAAAATATGTAATTTTTTAAACTATTTTTTTTTATTTTATATTTTATTATGAACTTATATCAATTTGTGTATGTTTATTATATAAAATAATAAGTTAGCCAATTAATTTAAAGTAATGTTGCTAGTGTATATACATTATAATTGTATGAGACAATAATATTTATGTTTTTTTAATTGCAATTATGCTTATTATATTATTTTATATTTATATTCTAAAAAACAGTTTTAAATTTTATTTATTTCAAACATTTCAAATTTTTTTTGAAAAAATTTCGTCTCAACAGACTATTAACGTTACGTTATTCACGCGATAGATCGTTACCGTTACGTTATTTTCGCGACCGCGACCGTTATTTGAAACCATAATATGAAGCTCTTTACAGAAAGTTGTTACGTTAGCTCGAAATTATATTTTTACTATTTTGACCCGGAAATATATGAATGTCAATATTGCTATTATCACAATTTAATAAATTTATTTTATTTTATTAATTAGTTGTGATAATAATAATATAAAATGTGAAGATAATAATATACATAAAATAATAAAATAAAATTATTTCGATAGCCTATTATTATTAATTATTAATACGTGATGAAGTCATAAAATAATTTTGGTTAAATAAAAAAAAATTATATAAAAAATTAAATTAACTTTGAATAGATGATTTTTTTTAAGTTAATGATATATTTTTTTTTCTGTGGTGGTTATTAATTATTATTATTATAGATTTTTTGGGTACTTTATTAGGGCGGCCTAATAATTACTTAATGTGGGGAATGTACCCAACACTACCCTCTCTAAAACACATGCTCAGTTATTAATTATGATTCATCACAAATTTCACCACTAATTATGATACCTTGCCAATAAACCAAGCCAACTGTTCTTTAATTCTTTGTGCTCAATATATATATAAATATATTAACAATAAATTAATTAATATATTAATCAAATATTTTTTTATAATGTAAAACTTTAGATATTAAAAATTCGATAATCTTTATCTTTTAAATATTTTTAAGTAAAAAACTAAGAATAATAAGATTCAATTATATTTTCTTCTATATATATATATACATTCATTTTTATAATTAACGTTATATTTTAATTTCTATGCTTTTTTTATATCTAATTTTTAATATTTTTATGTATATAGTTGATAGAATATTTAAAGATTAGCATCTCATTTGTAGTATGGTAATATTTTGTTCATGATCTAAAATAAAATGCTGGCAAAAATATTTATCAATTTATAATTAGCTTCAAATTTTGACACTTATGATACTAATTAAATTTAATCATTATATATATAATCATATAATTAATTTTAATCATATTTTAATACTATATCTTATGAAAGAAAATGAACATTAAGATCTAAATTTATAAATCTCTTATCATATAAATAAAATATAAAATAATTGAACTATGCAAATACTTTTGTTTTTGGGAAAAATAATTAACTAATTCTAAATCATTGATGATAAAGTCTTAAAGCTATCATCCTAGCAAAAATATTAAAAATCAAAAGATATAAATTAATTATAATAAACTTCCAACATTGCACAATAGGCAGAGCTAGACTCTAAAGTTTGAGAGTCAAAAATAATCATGGAAACAAATATTCAAATTCATAAGGTTAATATAAAAATTTTAAAATTTTTAGCACTATATATATTATAAAATATATATTTATTTATAAATATAATAATACACTAAGAATAAATAAAATTTTTGAAAATTTGAGATAATCTATATATATTTTAAGAAAAAATTATGAAATATATATATATATAGAATAAACAAAATTTGTATATATTTAAAAAATATATAATTAACATGAATTTGTTTGTTTATTTATTTACAGCAAAATAAATAGACTAAGAACTTAATTACTAGAAATAAAGAGATGAAAAGAGACGTAATTAATACTGTAAATCACTTTACTTAAGAAGGGTTATCTTGAAGGAAGATACGATGGGTAGCGGAAACAGGAAGCTTACGGCGGGAAAAAAAGAAGAAGCAAAAGCAAAGCTAAAAGAGCTTCAAAAAGCAACAGCTAACTATCTCTAATCTCTTCAACAGCTAACTATCTCTAATCTCTTCTTTTCACTTTTAGGGGGGAAAAGAAAAACAGAGAAAGAAAAATTAAGGGTTTGGTTTAAAAGAAACAAAAAATAAGGATAACGGAAGAAAACAGAGCAAATCTCTCTCTTACTTTGTTTTCTTGTGATACAGAACAGAGCTTAGCTGAGTGTTTTTTGGCTTCTATTGTTTAAGGATATAGTGATCGATTAGCTTGAAGAAACCTTGCTGTTATAGATCTTGAGAACCTGTTTTTAAGGTACATTCATTTCTTTCTTTTTGTTATTACAGTTTTCTGGATATATTGCTCTGTTTTTATGTTATTTCTTATTTAATTTTTTTGCTCTGTTTTTATTTTTAGATTTCTGGGTTTTGGTTGAAACTGAAAAAATATTTGGATAACAAAGGAAATGTTTAATTTTTTTCAGTTCATTAGCATTTTGAATTTAATTTGTATTGAAGTGGAACACTTTCGGGATCTTTTTATTTTCGAGTAATTAGATAATTTTAGGATCAAAACAAAGAATCGAATGACATTTGTTTGTCTACTTTCTTGATTGATCCAACATTTTCCCGAGAAACAAACAAGAACTTTAGCTTGCATATACGAAGAGAGAACCTCTCATGGAACTATGTTTCGGAAAACAGATATGATACTTTTCTTCTTTCACTTACCCAGGAACCAAGCCATGAGTAAAGATTTATTATTATTATTATAATTACTATTTCGAAGAGAGAGAGAGAGAGAGAGAGAGAGAGAGAGAGAGTTTGATTACTGGAGAGTGAATTAATTTTGCTTCTTTAATGGAAGTAAAATAAGCAATACGAGTAAAATGACCAAACAACCCCCAACTTTCATTACAAACCTCAATATTTAATAATAATAAAAAATAGTATAGAAGGGTATAATGTCCAAAATCCAGATAATTAGGTAGACTTGCAAGAGAAGAAGGGAAATATTCCCATGCGAGTCGTTTGCTTGCACATATTTATCATACTACACATTTACGTATTAATTATATATATATATTATAATTTAAGTATTAATTATTAATTAATTTTTTATTCAAAAAAAAAAAATCATTTTATGAAATAATTATTAATTAATGTGCCAAATTATTATTTTTTAATTTATAATATGATATATTGAACTAAATTTACTTAATAATTTTTCGAATGGGTGTGCTATAAAATTAATTAGATTAAGTTTACTGTTTATTTTATTAATTATAAATTAAAATTAGATAATAAAAGTTTTTTTATTTATAATTTTTTTAACTTTAATATCAATAGTCTCTTTAATTAAATTAAAGAGATAAATTTAATAAGATGATGATTATATAATTGATCTAATATATAAAAAGTTAGGGGATTTTGCAAACAATAACATTCACGTAAAGCAATATCTCAAAGGGTAGTCACTAGAAAGATTCACATTTCACATACCCTTTAAACTTTGGATCAGGTAGTACACGTTAATTCGTGCACGCCAATCTTGTTATAAGGTGTCAAGAGAGAGGTCATTCCTTTGCACTACATTAAGTATATTAATTATTGTTAATGTTCTTGTTTATAATTATATTTATGAAAAGAAACTAAAAGAAAACAAAATATTTTGCCCTTTTGGGTAGGAACGAATTTTTGTGTGAGTAGTGAATAAGTTTCATGTGCAATATTAGGGAATTTATTCTCAAGAAGATGAGAGAGAACTACTTTCATTCTTGTTAGGATTATTGACTATCAAAGTCACATGGGATTTGGATTCCTATTCAATTAGGCAGGTCTCCTTTTAATTATATATATGATTTATACCAATGGATATTAATTTTAACAGTAAGAAACTCATTTATTTTAATTAAAATTTTGAGTTTAAATTTTATATATAGAAAGAAATTAAAGTTAGAATTTGAAATTTACCTTTCATTAAGACTTGGAAAGAGATATAATAGAAAGATGAAGACGATTGAAGAAAAAGCATAACCCAAAATAATAATAATAGTAAAAATTTAATTTCCTTAGAGATTTTAATTTTTTTTCCTCATTTTAAACAGGAAGTCCCAATTTTGTTGTCTACTTTCTTAGTTTGGATGGTAGTGAAATGATAAAATGATCACTTCCTTGGGAATTGGGAGCAATAAAAATGGTCTTCTAACTAATGTGTTCGTAACTTTAATTTTAGAGTAATACACGAAAATAAAAGGTCATCTTCTAACTAATTTTCTCGTTTCTTAAATAAGATAATAATAAAAGATAATATAAAACTTATATTCTAATTAATTAAATTTATGTTCCCATATCTAAAAAAAATAAATTTCTTTATATCATAAATTAAATAATAATAAAAGACAATATCAATTATCTTTCTGAATTAACTAAATTTTTAATTTTTAATGATTAATAATTTTAATTCGTCTTCTATATTTTTTTCTCTTTTTTCATTAACTTTTATTAGTTTCATCCTTTTATAAATTCTTTCTGATTTGATTTTAAATTCGTCGGATTATGTAGAATTCAGATACTATGTGGTTTATATATATATTGCAAAACAATATTTATGCCATTTTGGAATTGAGTTTGGCCAATAATATTAAAATTAAAATTAATTACATTAATAAACTTTAATTTAATAATATTAAAATTATTTATACGATTGAAAAATCTGTATAGAGTTCAACTTTTACTCTCTAAATAGAGAGCAAAGTTTTTAATTGAATTGATTTAATTAAAAAATATTTTAATAAAAACTTTTATTTTTGACACTAAGGTAATAATAGTACATGGAATCTTATTTCTCATGTGACAGATGTTGAGTGTAGCAATTAATGTAAAACTAATTGCAGGTGGCTAAAGAAATACCATAAACATACGAAACCGATTCATAGTATTAGTAGTCCAAGACGTAGAAGCTGCCGTGTGTGTAATGAAGGAGAATGGAAATTGATACTAATAACAGTTGCAGAAATGAGAGGCATGCAGAAATATTGATCAAGGACAAGGACCCTTCATGGTTTGGCCAATTCAGAAATGGGTGTAATCCTTGGATGGCTAGATATGTTTATGCTTTGATATTTCTCTCTGCCAATCTTCTTGCTTGGGCTGCTCGTGACTATGGCCCTGGTGCTTTGTCTGAAATGGAAAGTAAGATTACTTGTACATCTATATTAATTTGTTTATTATTATTATTATTTTGTTACAACAATCATTTCTTGCATATTAGTTTGTGGTTTGGATTTGTAATTAGAGGTAGCAGTCAGCAGTGGTAAGTGTAATTTTTGGTGTGAAACTGTGGATGCAGGATTGAGGGTATGTGCTGGTAAATCTGACTGTTTGGGTACTGAAGGAGTCCTGCGTGTAAGCTTGGGATGTTTTGTATCCTCTCAATCACATTTGGCAATTCTTAAAATTTTCTGCGTACAGAGAAATTTTACTTTGTAAAGTTAGTCAAAACTGCCGTGGTACTATAAAGAAAAAAGAAAATCAATAATACTGGAATGATTTCTAAACCGTTGTGAGTTCGAATCACAATTATTGTAGTTTAATTAACAAATATATATATATATATATATATATATATATATATATATATATATATGTCTATACATACTAACATGTATCTTGATATCAAATATATGGGTATGAATACCACCTTACGTCTAGTTTAGGTGGTAAGGAGTTTATATTTTTTTGAAGAGATCTCGGATTTGAACCCTCTCTCAAAAATCAATTTAACCACAAGAAACCCTTGAAGAAAATATGGGTATGGATTTTTAACCACAAGAAACCCTTAAAGAAAATATGGGTATGGATTGTTATTCCTTAATAACGCAACTGAAAGATATTTTTCATGATGATGTTTCTATCAAGTGTTGGTACTTCAAAGTTATATCATACTAGAGATGCATGGCATTCTGGATGGTGGTCTGCAAAGATTGTTCTTTGGATTGCATTAACAATCATGACCTTTTTTATTCCTTCTACATATATTCGGCTTTATGGTTAGTTTGATTAGTTATACTTCTCATTTATATATAACTCTTTAATTTTCCCTTTTGTTAAAACTTAAATATTGATTGATACATGTTTTTCACTTCATTTTGCAGGGGAAATTGCACATTTTGGTGCTGGGTAATTATGCTATATATGATTTCTATAAATAATCTCCTGTCTAGAATTAAAGCATGTTAATTGTTTGCTTTTATTTATTAGAGCTAGTTTCTTTTATGTTTTTGTCTTAATTTTTGACAAATAATAATTTTTCAGGGTGTTTCTTCTGATTCAACTAATAAGCATCATCAGTTTTATCAAATGGTTCAACAATTGTTGTCGATCTTTCAAATATGCAGAAAAATGGTAATTAAATTTTTTGTTTTATTTTTTTTTATATTATTGTTTAAATTCTAATAAGAACCTGTATCTATAATGCATTTTGACAATCATTTATGCTTGTAAATTTTTATGGGCAAGAACAAGATTGGAGTCGATAAAAATATACAATGAATTGTGCAACTAACCATTAAAATTTAAAAAATAAAAGTATCGTTTGTCGTTGAATGCTACAAAATGTCGTTCAATAGAAAGTCAGACTTTTGTTGAGAGAATGAAAACCGAATGTTCAATTAAATTTGTTAGCTCTGTTGCTGAATTTATAGTTTAATTAAATCTTTTTAACTTTTTTTTTTGTCTAGTAAATATCCTATATTATGATCAGAAGACTAATCTTTAGGGTAAAATTTTAATTGCAGCCACCTCCATATGATGCTAATTGCAACCATTGCATATGTTGTATGCATAATAGGGATCATTTTGATGTACATTTGGTATGCACCAGAGCCATCTTGTCTCCTTAACATTTTCTTCATCACTTGGACACTTGTACTCCTACAACTCATAACTAGCATCTCTCTTCACCCTAAAGTAAGTATTAATTAATCATCACTTGCTTCCGTTTTAATTTTACTGTTCTGATACATTGGAAATTCTTAGAAAGAAGAAAACTGAAAATTCTTTATATATATATAAAAAAAGAGGATTTTCAGGACTTGAATCCTGGTTTCTTGAACATATAAATATATATTCAATTACGGATCAGAAGTTACTAACAATTTTTGCCTCAAACAGGTAAATGCTGGCTTTTTGACTCCAGGGCTTATGGGCCTTTATGTGGTGTTCCTCTGCTGGTGTGCCATTAGAAGGTATGGCTCCTCTTCTCTTCTTTTCAATGCACAAAAATGTTTTAAATATATCTACCTTTTTTTTTGGTACATCGAAAATTTTTAACCTCCTGTATTAGGATGCAAACACTCGATTGCTGAGGAACAAGTCCAATGCCGCACAGATAATTTTGTTACATTTTTGTCGTGTTTGTAGTGAACCAGCAGGTGAAAGTTGCAACAGGAAGGCTGAAGCTTCAAAGAGAACAGATTGGCTTACTATTATAGTATAATCTGAACCCTAAAAAGATTTTTCTCAAGTATTTTTTAACGCCTTTATATCCTCTCTAATGATGTATAAATGAAATTAAGCAACTCTCTTATGTTGACAGAGCTTCGTTGTTGCTCTACTTGCAATTGTAATTGCAACATTTTCTACGGGCATTGATTCGCAATGCTTTCCGGTTTGCAACTGAACTTTTAATTAATAATTATCGTCAATTTTCAGAAGTGGAAAATAATAATAATAATAATAATGAATGAGGTGTCTAACAATGGCTGCAGTTTAGGAAGGGTGAAAGGGAGACTGAAGATGATGTTCCATATGGTTATGGCTTCTTCCATTTTGTCTTTGCCACTGGAGCTATGTACTTTGCAATGCTACTCATTGGATGGAATACTCATCACGCCATGAAGAAGTACTTTCTATTACCAAACATTTTTTTTTCTGGGATCCTTAGCTTACTTCCCTTGCTACTCTGCAGGTGGACAATTGATGTGGGTTGGACCAGCACATGGGTCAGAGTAGTAAATGAATGGTTGGCAGTTTGTGTTTACTGTAAGTACTCGCCATTTTTCTTGATAAAAAACCAGAGAGTTTCGAATTTAGAATTAATACTGCAATGATCTGCCATATTTGGTTGAATAGGAAATCAGATTCAGACTGGTCTGTTAGGTTAAATTGAGAATCAATCCGTCATTGATTCAGATTATTTGGTTTGATATTTTAATTGATTTTTTTTTACTTCTTATTATTTTTCTTAAAATAATATATTAAATTTTAATTTTTTAAAAGTATATTTGACCAGTTTTTCTATTCGAGTCAATACTGATAGAAGAAAATGAATTTGCAGTGTGGATGGTAATTGCTCCAATCATCCTGAAGTGGAGACAAAATGAAGAATCCACTTAGGACATTTCTATTTTAAAAACAAAGGATTTTGCGATTGATCCTATCAGTTGTTGTGAATACAAAAACAACTGCAGACAGAAGACAATATTGTAGATTTGCAGTGTATGCTTGATAGACTCGGAGCCTGGAACACGGATCAGATTTATTCTACTTAATTCTTTTGATGTTGTAAACTTGTAATCCAATCCTCTGAATGAACACTAAGTAAAAAAAAAATCAATATAATTCAATTTACTAGGGAATGCAAGTTGAAATCTGTGTATATACAGCTACTACTGAATGTATCTTTAGTACACCACCTGATCAGATATACTCGTAAATATATTTTTTCTAGCAAGTATACAATGTGCAAAAGATGGAGTACACGCAATTTAAAAATAAAAAATGCTATCAATGAGTAGATTATACTTGTAAACCTCCAAGGCTTCATACCCCTCCTGGTGCAAGTATTGGCTATAGAATCGCCTGAGTTGATCAATTCATCAAGAATTTGGATACAATCTCTTAGAAAAGGCCAAAAAAACAAAGAAACATATAACCACCAATTATTTTTTCAAATCCATTCAGTAGACCCAGATGGATAAGTTAAGCTTCTTCTGCTATTAACTTTTTAGTTAGATCTCCATGAAAAGTGGGTTAAAAAAATAAAAGAACAAATCCTGCCATGCTAAAGGCTTGGCATCGAAACATAATCATAATTAAAGACTAATAAAATATTTCAAATGCTTGTAACTATAATTTAGTAATAAATCAATGGGGATGAATAAATTTAAGCCTTTCTATTGAAGCTGATGATAGGCTCGGCCTGTCTAGTTGGAGAGAGGAAAAAAAATAGCGGACATCATGAACAATTTTTTAAGGAAAAAATGGCTAGAGATAAATGATACAAATATACAGATTGTTGATGTTGTCTATCTTCCCCTTATAAACTGTAAAGCCACCCATTCATGCCATGACCCATTAAAAAGGGATTTCATTTTTCCCAATACGTACTCGACACTCGAAAGAGAAAAAAAAACTCACTATTCAACAATATATGCATACAAACTGTACTCAACTGTAAAAATTGTTTCACAAGCTTTTCAGACTCGTACTGCTCACCACAATATGAAGAAATTGCAAAATCATACATGAAGAGGGGGAAAATGACCGACTTCTAGTAGCAGCAGGCAACACACAAAAATGATACAAGTTCTAGGGGTGCTAGGCAACACATACATCACTCGATAAAAAATAAAAATGCCAACAGACACGAGGCACATAAAAAAATAAACCTACCCATTAAGTAGTCTACCTTTTAAATTATAATTGCTCTCTCTCTCTCTCTCTCTCTCACACACACACACACACACACTCTTAAACAATTTTCAGGCTGCTATGGACATTTTTTTAAGTTGAAAAACATGGGCTTTCTCTAATTTGACTGGATGATTTAATTAAAACAACAGAACTTTCCACCGGCAATTTGAAGGAAACACCAAGTTGATGCTTCCTTTAAAAATAAGGACGGATGAATTTTGTTCACATTCATCCAAAAGGGTTCCCCCCAACAGAAGAGAAAGGTGATGGGGTAGCTGGGGCTGAGAATCTACCAGCCCACGGTTGATCCGCATTTACGGCACCAAAAGCAGCTCCCTCGGTGCTGAAGCCACCTACTCCTTGTTGCCTGTAAAATTGTACCAAAAAAAAAAATTAATAAGGTGCATGTATACATCTCAGACAATAAATCATCAGATCATTCTCAAACAATAACCATTTTATGGGGGCATATTTAATATTGAGATCTTGTTTGGTTTGTGGAATGGAATATGGAAGGAATAGAATAGCTATTCCATGGAATGAAATAGTTATTCCTTGCTCTTTATAAG
This sequence comes from Aleurites moluccanus, assembly GCA_948193065.1. Taxonomy (NCBI): domain Eukaryota; kingdom Viridiplantae; phylum Streptophyta; class Magnoliopsida; order Malpighiales; family Euphorbiaceae; genus Aleurites; species Aleurites moluccanus. The sequence continues at coordinate 28,284 of CANXYC010244578.1, read as the reverse complement.
ATATAAATTTTGTAAGTTTGAAAACTACAATATACATAATTTTGGGATTTAAAAGGAATGGAATAGCTTGACCCCAATTAATTTTGGGATTAAGGCTGAGTTGGGTGGAGTTGAAAACTATAACATAGATAATAAATTATTATAAATTTAAAAGTTCAGTAAAAAAATGTGTATAAGTTGGCTAAGTTATGGAATAACAATTCCACAACTAAATTGTAACCAAAGCCAAGAATTCTATCCCAATCCTGTTCCAAAAAACAAAAGAGCTCTCAGGATTACATGATAATTTAAAGTTCTACTCACAGTTCTCCAACCTAGTCCAACTACCCAATAACATAGGCAATCACAATCTCATTATAATAAGAGAATATATTAATTACTTGGTTTTGTGACCAAATAAGCAACCATGTAAAAACGAAAACATAAAGAAAAATTACATACAAATACAGGGTGGAAGGATTAATATGCTGAAAGGAAAAAAGAACCAGTAATAGGGAGGATGCTTACAAAATACCATCTAAATACAAACTGCACCAAATGTATACTTACCCAGAAAACGGCATATTACTTGATACTTCTTGTGCCATACGTGCCCCTAAGATTTCAAAGCAAAAGTACGCCCATAGACAGAGTTCAGTGAAGAAATTAAAAGAAAAATAAGGAAGAATTCGGAAGGCAAAACAAAGATGTAACTTTACTTGGAGGCATACCTGATGCATAAAATGGTGGCTGAGAAGGCAATGCCGATGGATAAGGCAATGACACGGATGGCATCCATGCCGACATGGGAGTCCCAAGACTGGAGGTACGCTGTAAGCCTGAAGACGGTGGCATATTTGGGAGAGCTGTTTGCAAGGATGCCATGGAAGGAAACTGTATCACAAGTAACACATGAAAACCAGAAAAGAAACAAATCAGTGGGATTTTGATTAATTTCAACTATCAAAGAGCACAAACTCCATTCTATTATCAGTTATGTAGACCCATTCAAGGTCAAACCAAGCAATCGAGCACCTATCTGAAAAGTTCAAGTTACTATATCCTCCCAGATAAGTGATAAAGCTTGCATTGCAGCTTATATTGTTCTTTTCACAAATTTACCCAGGGCAACAATCATAGCGCCAAGTTATAATATTTAATTTTTCTTGGCTATGCCAATGTTTTATTGTCAGCAACTTCTTTAAATTTTTTCAAGCAAAATGTCATGGCAGAAAGAATGAATCAAACAAGACCCATGAAGTCAAATAATGAGTTTTAGATCAAACAAATCAAATAAGTCCAAAGAAGTTGAACAATGCATTTAGATCAAATGAATTAATCACATACCTGATGGACTTGTGCTGGAGATGACTCCTTGAAATCAAATGGATTCATTGACTTGGATGGCTGGACAAAGGTTGGCGTGGGCTGCAATAAACAAATTTACAATTTTAAGTAATCTGACCAGAAAAGAAACACATAACCTGCATGACACAATAAACTAATTGACTCATTATGGTCAGTTGATAAACACACCACTGCAGCATTACTAAATTGCATAGCGAACCCCATACCGCGGGGTGGACCAGTTTGCCAGCCTGGAACTGCTGCAGGGAAATATGAATAGGTTGCAGTAAAAAGATCCTGCACATAATTCAGGATTGGTATCAGGGGCACTCATTATTAGATAGATCCCCACAAAATATTAATCAACATTAGCTCCATTACCACAGGCAGTTCTTTGCTTCCACTTGATTTTACTTCCATAGCTGGACGTTGTGATACACCAGCAGAAGCAACGGCTGGGGCAGGTGTAGGTACAACTTGATGGGGTCTAACAGATGATGTACTCGAAGCTGGTTGCATGTTAGGGGCAACTGACATATTCCATGGCTGCCAAAAGGCCACAGAAGCAACAATATAAACAAGTACTATACAGACTGCATAGATTAAATATTAATTTTGAGAAAACCAATGTACCTGATTGCCTGAAGCTCCATCAAATGGTGGTCTATATTGTTGAGCAGTAGACTGACTGCTGGAAGCAGGAAATAGAAACTGTTGCTGCTGTTGGATGCTAGGCCATTGCCCTGCCTCGTTAACTTTGACAAAGGAATTACCACCATTGACAAGCATAGCAGGTATCAATCCAGGGGCAGGTCCTGAAACACCCCCAGGATGAAATGTTGACATGGTATTAGGTGCCACTGCAGAAGCACCAGTGTTTAAAGGCAATATAGGCGCATTCCCCACAGCCACAACATGTGAAGCAGTGGCACTAGGTAAAATTGCAGCATTGCCCACAGATGCAACTACTGGAGCACCAGAACCACTTGGCATTCCGGATATTTGACCAGGTACAGATGCTGTCATTGACAATTGTGAGAGAACAGATTCCAATGGATTTGCATTTGGTGAAGCTTGAGATACCTTAACCTCAGGGACAAAATCAAAAGAAGCCCAATTGTTGTCATTGGCTGTACTTGCTGGTTGTTCAGTGGATTGAGACACAGTTGTTTGTAATACTTGAGGAACTGCAGAATTAACAGAAGATGGTTCAGGATCAGCATCAAAATCAATTAAGCTGGCAGTATTATCCACTTTAGCTTCTGTTGGATTTCCATTGGTGGACCCCAAGCTACTAGAAGATGCAATTCTCTGCAATTAAATGCAACAAAATTGTCAGACCATTCATTTCCTCCACCAACCCAGAGAGACCAAGAGAGATACCCATAAAAATATATTTAGAAAAAAGGACATGAAATGAAAGAATTTGCCAAATGAAGTACTTTTATAATAACAGAGACCAAAGTCACAAAACGCAACAATTAGGGCTGAAAACACGAAATCTTTTAACAGCAAGAAGATATGATGACGAACAAATTGCTCAATTCTACTGAACATTTCAAGAAGAAGAGAGAGAGATCAAACAAAGTAAAGCTAATGTAAAAGCAAATTATTATTTACCAACATGAGCCAATTCAATCGTGAAGCTAAAATAAACCAATCGAATTATAGCTCGAGTTTTTCTTTTTGAATCCATTTCAACCAATATTCTACATGGTGGATACTGCAGATATAAAATCCGCATTCTCATGTAAGGTGAATTCAATAATAAACATCTGTTGGTATTCTAGCATTCCTTTCCTTTTGGAACATGCATAAATCAGGACTTAGCTAGAGTAAGTCAAGGCAAGGGATGCCAAGTAACTGGCCTTAAGTAAATCAAGTTGTTTGTGCTGTCATGGAGATCCTCAAAAAAGTATGCAAATAGAAAAAGCATGTGGTTCACCTTCCAATTAAGACATCAATGCTTGGTGATTTTAATTCATATCTCCCTATTTTTTCATAATGTTTAGTGGAAAATTTTTTGCCGGAGATATGAAAAAAGATTTAGGCCTTGTTTAGCTATGAAAAGTTAGACCTCTTATCCAAATGGCAAAATTGGAAATGAATTTTCCTATGTTTTATAGTTTACAACCATGCTTTAGAGGACTACTTTTAAGTAGTTCTCCATGTTTTACTTAACTCTCTGTATATAGAAAACATGGTTCACAAATTGCTCCATGGCAAGTTGAATTTTTATATTTCAGTTCTATTTATTTCAGTGGACTACAGTTGAATAAATGCTCTTCCCTAAGTCAAATTACTGAAATGTGGAACATGAACTAGCAAAATAACTTCCACATAAGTGTACCAAAACAAATATACATTGAACGCTGTTAGGTGATTCAAATGAATGTCATAATTTGATGTAGATTTGCAAGCACTTAAGAAATCCTAAGAAATTTTAGAACAGTGAATGTTTATCTGAAAAGTTCGAACAAAACCACTCTTGGGCAGGGATGGATCAATAAGAGCAGAACAACAGAAGCAGAGACAAAAATATAAGTTTAAGAGTTTTATATGCAACTGAATGAAACAGAAGCCCTACCTGTGTCTGTGCAAAGCCAGCAGCAACCCGTGCAACATTGGCTTTGGGGGGTTCGCTTATACGAAGAGGCACTACATTATCTCCCAAAATTTCTCTTACAGGCCGTACAACAGGGGGACTGGAAGCCTCTGGATCCTTCAATCGCTCTGGTGACCTGCTTTCAAGCCTAGAATCTCCATCAGACACTCTTCGGTCATCACTCCTCTTTCCATTTCCAAATCTATCCTCCCTACTCCAATCATTGACTATCTCAGGACGTGCAGGACTTCTCCCGTAATCATTATACTGTCGACTTCCTTGATCATACCCAGGACTTCTTCGTTCATCATAACCATATCTGGAATTTCTGTCATCACTTCTTCCACCAGGACTGGACATTTCATTGTAACGGCGCTCATACGTATCCTCATATGGTGGACTTCGAGATCCTCCTTGGTATGAGTCCTCTTTGTCACCCTGCATCATATTTTAATTCAATCACATGATGTTTCTAATAGGAGAAATTTTTAAAATTCAAAATCAATTAAGTTCAACTTCAGAAAATATTAAGCAGACCAAGTAATCCCCTGCTATAATATCAAGAAAACGCAAAAATAGGGAGCTGCTGATCTTACCAACTTTACACTGGAAGGCTTTCCATAGTTCTTCTCACCTGTGTATCTTCTATCCACATAAACATGCTTAATAAAGTTCCGAAGTCTCTCAACATTACTGGCAGCAAAAATATGAATCAGAACTGCAATCATTATTTAAAAAATACAGTAGAACACAGCATAAATGAGTGACAACCAGCCATCAGGGGCAGACTGACGCTGTGGATCCCATTCTTTAAGATAAATGTCCCTTGCGAGCTGTAAATAAAAGACAAAAGTCAGTTGAGATGGAAATTAAATAAGATAAATCATAGAATACACTAGGCAGGTATCCATGGCATCTGCAAGTTCAGTAACATACCTTATTTCCTCCTTCTTGAAGAGCAGTAACTTCTTGTGAAGTAAATTTTGCCATTGATACTGATTTTACTCGGTGTGTGAACTCCCGACTATAAATCATTTCAAAGAGTAGCGTCAGTAGAAGCAACTTAATCTCTCTCCACAAGAACAACGGAAAAACTTTTCAAGAGAATACAAAAACAACCAGACAAGATAGAGAGACAAGCTACTGATTGGAAGGCAAAATGTAAACTATAATCATACTCACTGTATTCCACTACAGTTGGTGCAAACAAACATCCAGAAATTTGTGCAAACATACTGTGGTCCCTGCTCAGCAAAGAATAGATTAGCACTATATAACAAACTAAATGCCAGCTTTTCTCCTGTGGGATGATAGCAAATGGCACTCCCATTGTCATTATTTAAATACATATCAACCCATTCATTAATACTTTTGAATAAATTTAGTGATTACACATACTTAAATTTTGCTTCAAATCATCTGTGACAGATAAGAAGAACAAAAAGATCCACCTTCATATAATAGGCATATCCAGCACAGTATCCAAGCACTACAACTCTAGATAAATTAAGCAGATTTTCTTTACAGATCCCACAAATCTATGCGATCACACATCTATATAGTCAGTCTAATAACTAATTTAATTATTGCAAAGCTATGGTGCGGTACAATATTTAAAATTACATCCTTAAATCACTCCATTTTAGCAAATAAGCATATTCAGACCTTCAAGGTCTAAGAAACCTCATATGGTTCAACATTAAGGAGTAAAAAAACCCTATATGTTGTTTTTCCCACTTAATAGAAAAAAGAATTTAGAAACAGAATAAAATATGCCAACTATATTCTTCCAAGCAACATTGAAATCAATAAAAGCAAGTACCTCCACATTAATGACTTTATTCCATTTCATAGATTTGCGACAACTAACTGATTAAAATCCATCTCGTTAATCCATGAATTTCTATAAAACATTTTATAGTAAATAAAGGTCTAATATAGCCTAAAGAAAGAAGCAAACAAAATCAAAGAATTTTTCTATTTCACTCCTATAAAAAGTTCATTTCATATACTTCTCCCCTGCATAACTATGCAGAAGATCATTTATCACTATAACATTAAACTAATTCATTTAGGTATAAGAAACTACTCATTCATAGTTGATTCCAGTTACATATTTTCATTTCTTCTCATGCTTCACAAGTTATTCACATAAATAAATCAATCAACTCGTTCGTACTCTTTTTATTTGAGCTAACACTAATTAAAATGTTCAAATTGAACTATGACTTTGTCACAATAAGCACAGTACAATGCAAAGACTGCATAACTTAATTTCCAGAAGAAAAGACAATGAAGATCACTCACCAGACTATTACAGTTAATGCACCTTCGATTTTCAGGAAGCTTCAAAAGCCCCCGAATTATTCTTTCATTTTTCTCATCTTCTTTCACTCGATTCGCCATTCCACTACCAACTTCAATTACCCAAGAAAAAAAATCTTTTAATCTATCAAACAAAGTGAAAGCTACAACAAACACTTAAATTGATCTGACAATGACACCCAATCATCAACTAAACTTGAAAATTGAGTAATCCTCTAATTTAATAACCAAAAAGCCTAAAGAAACATGATGAACTTACATTGATTAAGCAAAATGATTACATAAAGCATGATTTAGCAGAGAAATTAATCTAGATTCAAACATAATAATTATGTTTCCCGAAACGGAGCACACATGAAACAAGAAGGAAACTACAATTCAACAATATAAAACGACGGATCTGAGGAATCAAAACAAGCAACACAAACTGAAATATAAGAGAATCCGTTTGGAATCCAAATACATGAAAGAAAAAGTAAAAAACAAAAACAAAACAAAACTGACCTGAATTGGATATGGAGATTATAAAGCTTTGTTATGAACTTTTAAAGCTTATTATAAATAGAGATCCAAAACTTAAACCCGGTTTATCTCTTTAATTTGGATAAATAGAGTTGCAGAGGAAAAGCATATAGAGAGAGAGAGGAACTTGCAGATCTTTCAAAGAGCCGGTAACTAAGGGGGCTTTTGTACAGCTAAGAGTTAACCAAAGTCTGCTTTTCCCGAAAATGAAGAGAGAGATTAAAAGGTTAAATAAATAATAAAAAATTAGAAAAAATTTGCTACATTAAGTGTATATATCTATTTTAATGAGAACAAAATTTATGAAGAAAAAAAATATTAATACTTTATCATTAAAAAAATAGGAAAATATATTAATTAAAATATTTATTTAATAATTAAGTCTCTATTATTTAAATATTTTCCTAAAAAAATTAAGGGTTTATTTTATGGTGGTCTCGGGTACAGGACAGAACTGTACCCTGTCCCTACGGATTTGTGATGCGTAGTTGGGCTGTCTTTTTATTTATTTATTGTTTTGACGGTTTTTAAGGTCTTATTTTTGTTCAAAGTTACAGACTTACTGTCAGTGAGACTGAACTGAGGTCGGACAAGGCGACTGGTCGAGTAGGCTTTCATGTTCAATTGCCTTTTGCTTTGCACAAAATTACGCGATTAAATCCGGATTTTATTATATTTTATTTAATTGTTTTTATGCTTAAAATTATGCCATTAAACTAAAAATTATTTAAAAATAATATAATACAAATTCTCTCTATTTTCTTCTGTCTTTAAAACTTTCTCAAATCTTCAGTAATTTTTAAATCTAGATTTGAATTACCATTAGTTCTGTCTGTTTCAGCCCACATATTTCTTTTTCATCATTATTAGTTTAATCTCTGATTTTCTTTGCTATATTTTTGTGGATTTTTATTTCAGATCTATTTTTCAGACCCTCTTTATCTAAACTTCTCTTTGCAAGTCATTTTACTATATTTTTTATGAATCTTCAGCTATGAAAAAAATGTTGGGATTAACTTTTGAAAATTTTCTTCTAGACATCATATTTTTATCAAAATGTGTCGGTGTATAGCCATCAATTTATGGATATTTTGATTTGATCCACTAAAAATTAAGTGTTTTTTTATTGATCCACTGTCATTTAGATTATTTAAACGGAGTTCTCATTTTTGTAATGCCATTTTCTTGGAGTTTGTGTGTTTGTTTTTATCTATGTTTGGTGATTTCCTCTTTTGATCTCTTGACTAATTTTGTTGTCATTTTTTATAATTTTAATTTTCATAGAGTTTATGGTTGTAAAGGAATTTAGGAACTTCGGAATGGTTTTTTTTTTCATTTCAGACCTCTAGTACCTTCTATCTTTGTTTAATGAAGTTTATTTTTTTTTTCAAAAAAAAGATAAAAATTATTTGAAATTTATACTTAATACAATAAATAATTAAATCTTTAAATATTTTTATAATTTAAAATTATATTATTGGTTTTATTCAATACTTCAATTTTCAATAATTAATTTTCAGTTTTATTGAACACAATGTGAAGTTTTTATATTTATTCAATTTATTTATAAGATTTTAAAACTTAAAAAAAATAGACTACTATTTTTAAAAATTTTGATATGTTAACAAGTATAAAATATTTTTCATTAAATTGATATCCTTTAAAAATATTGACATTTCATTAATATTTTGATATATCTTGATATATATATCGTAATCTACACTAAACACTTGTTGGAGAGTAATTAGAAGATTATTGGCAAGGATCCGATTTTGATGTCGCGGTAGAGATCGTAGCGAGACGAGGACAAAGTGAGGTAGGGTCGAGGAGAACTACAATAAATCGAATTTAGAATGAATTTTGTAAAATTTAAATCTAACCCATTTAATAATAAAAATACTCATCTTCAGACAAGTATATAAATTTATATATTTTTTTGATTTTTTAAATATATATAAATTTATTTATACTTTTTTTTAAATATCCTTATAATATAATTTATATTTCACATAAAAAATAACTATAAATTAAAAAATATATAAATTACATATAAATAAAATATTAAAAAATAAAAATATATATAATATATATAATTGGGTCGGATTCGAGTCAAATATTACCATTACTCAAATTTGATCCGACCATGTCATGGATATAAAATAAAAAATTTATCCCTTCCCATTTATTAAACGAGTCGAATATTACCCGTTTCATTCGCATCAAACCGAATTGAATATTCGCGGATCAAATCAAAATTATCATCCCTAAGGGAAACCATCTTGCCTTAGCAAAAGAGTTATGATTCTCGTCCCTGCCTTATATATGGAAATAATTTATTATCATCTTTATCCTCATAGAGATTTTCATTTCCACAATGATTTTTATTATTCACTTAAATTTTATATTACTAAATTTATAAAATTTATAAATAATAACTAAAAATATTAATAAATTTATTCAGAAAATATTATAAATTCAATATGCTTTTATTAGAATATTTAAATAAATTTAATTCAATAAATATAAAAAATTTTAAAAAATTTCAGCTATCTCATAAACATATTTATATTAAAAATTTAATATATAAATTAAATGTAAGTTTAAATAAATAATTTATATGTATTAAAAAATAATATATATATATATATATATATATATATATATATATATATGTAGTGTTTTGTGATAAAAATTAATGAGGATGGGATGGAGAAATAAACTCTCTATTCCTGCTACGTCTCCACTAGCCAAAAAAAATCCTCATTCCGGCTTCTACGAGGAGAGAAATTGAAAGATCCTCGTCTCCTTAGGAGAAATCTCCATAGAGGATGGAAATTCTCCCGTTTCATTGCCATTCCTATATTATGGGCCTCGTGGAAGTGAGCCGGTGGCTATCAAACTCGGCTGGTCTAATGGTGGTGTTGATTCATGATTGGCAGTTCTATTTCTCTTTAATGATTTTAAATTAAATATATTAAAAAATACTAATTATTCTTTGCACAAAGCATTGACGGCCGTGGTACAGCGATGATTGATGTATACTGGAGAGGAAGGGCTAATAAATTTTCAATATTTGTATATTTAATTAATTAATTAATTATAAAACATTATTATTTAGATAAAATTAAATATTTATTAATTAATAAAATAGAATAATATAAAATTATATAATTTCTCAAAATTAATATCAAAATAAAATAAGAATATGAACAATAATAATAATAATTTTGACTTAAAAATTGAAGTGTATTTGCAATAAAGTTTTTCAATTTTTTTTTATGATTTTTCTATAAATTTAATCCATATATCAATAAATATATATTTATTATAAAAAATAAATATTAAAATTCTGATTAAATTATCGACGAAATAATAAATTAATAGAAAAAGATCAATTATAAAAAATAAACAAATCATCAAAAAGTAAATAAATATAAAAGAAATTTAAATATATTTAAAATAAATATAAATTTGAACATTATTTAATAAAAAATTAAAAATAAAATGAAAAATAGAAGATAATTGTCCACTATCAACCTAAAAAATTAAAAAAAAAAAAGAAAATTTTTGTAGAGATAATCACTTAATGGTAGTCATTCAAATTAAATTAAGTTACTATTTTAGAAGATTAACCTTTCTTTACAACAGATAAATTCAATAAAATTTTACATAAAATTTATTTTAAAATTATGTTTGGAAAAAAAAAATATTCCAATTTTCTAATTCAATTGAGTAAAAATAAATATAAAAATCAAATGTATTTAAAATAAATGAAATTTGTATATTATTTTCATAAAACAAATTTTATAACCAAAAAAAAGTCCATATCATTTTATTATTTCCTTTTTCTCTTTCCTCTTATTTCTTCTCTGTTTCTTTAAAATATTTGGAACAAATATATTGAATGAAGAAGGGGAAAAAAATAACAGAAAGAAAGAAAAAAGAAAAAAGAAAAAAAGAAAAATGAAAAATCAACTAGTCAGTATTCATTTATGTTATTTAGATTCAATTAACCTTAAAGGTTCTGCTAGTGAATGCAATAGGTTCATGGCTAGAGGTTTTTGGGGTAATAAGTTATCGTTCATGTTGAACGACTAGGGCAAATAATTTGTTGATAGGAGGCAAAGGTTCAATTAACATAATTTGGGATCTGGCAGTAGCAAAATTCTCATTGAGCTTTTTTAAAAAATGAATAACATAATCACTTTCTTGGTACTTTTTAAAAACACCAATAGCACCACAATTGCACACAGGATCACATGTACATACAGGTATAGGCCTTAGATTTGTCAATTCATCCCACAAAACTTTAAATTGAGTAAAATAGTCAGTTACCATGAGATCTCCTTGCTGAAAAGAAAAAATTTATTATTGCAGATCAACTATTCTAAAAGAATCCCCTTGAGAGAATCGATCTTTAAGATCCTTCCATGCTTCACAAGCATTGTCGATCCAAATGATAATTTGTGCTATAGATGGTGAGTCAACCAAGACAATATCATAGTGTTGTATCTTTTTCAAGCACCATACATAGCATTAGTAAAAGCAGGAACAAAAACAGATTCGTCTACAAATTGTAGCTTGTCCTTTGATAATAAAGCCATTTTCATGGAGCGAAACCAAGAATGGTAGTTCAAACCATTCAAGGGTGTTGATACTAAAATTAGTGAAGGATTCTCATTAGGATGAAGATAACAGGGGCTCGAGGGCTATTCTTCAACCCTCACAGTCGAACCAGAGGTGGTACTAGAACCAGAAGCAGCCATGAATTTATCCAAAGAAAGTTTGTTCAAAAAGAGAAATTCTAAAAAAAATCTTCTAAAATAAAGAGAAACAATACCAATCTGATGATAAAAGGGAAATTGAAGATATCGAAGGAAGAATCAAGATTAATGAAAGAGAAACTCTAAAGAAATCTTCTGAAAGTAAAGGGAAACAATACCAATTCGATGATAAAAGGGAAATTGAAGATACTAAAGGAAGAATCAAGATTAATGATTGACAAGACAAATCAATTGTAAGAGAAAAGAAGAGAAAAGAAAAATACAAAACCCTAGAAAATGCTCTGATACCATAACAAAGTTTCTGATGAGAATGAAATCTTTTCTCTGCATTGTATTGATTACTAATATGTATTTTATATTTATGGCCAATAGCTTGTCATGCGTGAATTGCTTAAGTAAACTAAACAAACTGTGTACCTAACTTCCTAACCAACTAACTAAGAAGTAAACAGCTAACTAATCAAATGTAACTATATTAATTTACAGCTCAACATCTAGTATAGTTAATACATTAAAGTGCATATATACAGGCGAGAAGTATAGATGATTCTATTGGTAGGAACTGGCTTTATGCTGAGGAGTCAATCTATCCAGTTGTTGAACATTATCATACCAGTCTGCCTTCATAATCTGTAGTAAATACATATACTGTTGAATCTTCCCATTTTAGGGGTCAGGCAAGGGATTGTCCTATCCTAGCATTGATGATGTCACCTACATCTTCTAACAAAGTTGATAGAGTTTATGTGTTTCACCATGTTTTTCAATAAACGCCTCTTAGAAGCATAGGCTATTGCCCTTTACAAGCTTATGCTCGGTAGTTGAGCTCACATTATGGTTCTAGGATTGTGTCTCAGGCTCCATTTAGAGCTCCAACACTAAGTGGATCAGATTTTGGAGTGGTAGAATCTTTTTCTAAATCAAGTCTATTAGAAATTGCATGGCCTGGAATAGGAAGTGACATTGCTCAAGGCTGGGAAGAGGTTCTCAATGTTGTGAAACCTGTGTCCATCAGAACTTTACCACTACCACACCACTTTTGCCTGGTATATCTACTCTTTGCTTTGTAAAGTTTGGAGTAAAATTTTAAAACTTGTGCCTAGCAGTAACAATAATTAAAAATTATTCATGGTGCCTCTTCTTAAATTGTAATGAATTTTTCTAGAGTGATTAGAAGGTAGCTCTTATTGCTTATGTTTGCGATGTTGAGCTATGGTTTATATATTAGTTAGCAAACATCTTCATTGAATTTTTTATTTTTTGTTTTGAAGTGTTTGGATATGCTGCTATGCAGTTTAGGGACCAACATCTCAGTGATCTTAGTGAGCATGCTGTAGACAGGGTTGTCGCTAGATGTATGGTTCAACCCCAAGTTGGAGTTAGAAATTCTGAGATGCATTGGTATGATGTCTTAGTATTAATCCAAGATGTTGTTTTCATAAGTTTCTTTTTCCCTTTAGTCACATTACTGCGCCCTGGAAGGTCACCAAGTTTATCATCTCAATCTAATGTAGGCCCTTGGCTAAACTGGCTTACTAAAGAGAATTTATTAAGCAAGAATAGTAATAGAATGATCTATTATTTGGAAATAATGACTTAAGACAATGGTTGTGTCATGACTATTAGGGAAATTAAGCTCAAATCACCAGTTGAGATGCTACTTTCACAAGATACTAAGACTAAGTATTCTTCATTATAAGTTCTTATTATTTAGTGTTGTTGAAAAAACTTGTTAATTTGAGTGGATCTGAGATTAATATAAAGAGGAAAATTCTCATTAATCATTGCAAAATTGCACTACTAAAGTCTAATAAAAGGATTGGTAAATTTGAGCTAATAGTCTTCATCATAGGTTCTAATTATGTGAGGACAATTTATAGGTTGGAAGAGAATAAATCTCATGCCATTAATTATCTTTTGCAATGTGAAATGGGACAAGCAGAAGTGCAATATTAGAAAGGATGATCATTGCCTGTTTAAGCTATATTTCAGAAAAAAAGCTACTGACTTTTGTTTTCACTGCTTTGTAATGCAGTTTATTCTTTTTTTTCCTGAAAACCTTATAGCTGTCATTTTTAAGTCTTCTTGTGGAGGTATACCTTTTCATTCTTTGAAATTAGATTCCTGAGTTAAACCTGACTAATTGGATGAAGATTTATCAAATTAAATTTGGGTTTCAACTTTAATTTGTATTATGCACATGCATATTCTATCCAAAAATACAAGCTTGTTTTCAAGCTGCCTGTCTTGTTAGCTAATGCTGAAGGTTTAGCTCCTCTTTATGTTACTTCTAGTGGCGGTTCCTATGCTTCCTCGCCTGGACAAACTTTTCTACTGGTATTGCTAGGTAAGTGGGGTTTAAGATCTCATATATTTCCAAATTCTCTATGGGTCCATTTGGATAGTAATTTTGAAATGATTGAGTATTTAGATTTTATATTATATTGATTTTTTTTTATGATTCCACATTCATTTGAAATGATTAATTATCTAGATAGATCCTATATGAACCTCTATGTAATCTCTTCCCTATTATGCAGAGGATCACACCCTTTTTTTTTTTTTTTTTTTGTCAAATGTTGTTTTAGTAGTGGTCTGCAAAATCATTAAGATAAGTTCATATCAACAATTATTCTCATTATAATAAGGGATTTTGAGAATTTGATGTTAGAAAGTAAACATTATATTTTTCAATGCATCAGGTGCACTAGAAAATCATGTACACTTCTCTGAAATCATATGGGACCATCTTTCCATATATATATATATACATAGGTCCCCTGCGAATGTGAGAGGAGAGTGCACTATTTTTAAATGCACCCGAGTCTATATAATAATTTAGGACTTACCAAATTATAGAAATGAGGAAAGGTTTCCTAGGTTCAGTTTTAATTTACAAGTATTGTTGTGAAACTGTGATTTCAAATCAAATTTTCCTTTATTTTTTTGTAACACATAATAACACTTTTAGATTATTTGTTGGTGAAAGATACCCTGGCTTCTCTGGATTGGTAATTTTTTCAAAGTTGTGACAGAACCATATTCGTTTTACTTTTCTGCACTGGATACTGATGGAGTTGAGTTGTCTTTAATCCTCTAACCTAATTGAATGTTCTACCCTCCTTTGTTGGGAAATTCATTTGAAATTTTATCATTTTGTGAGTGAGCCTGGACACAATCATAAGGTTGTTGCTTTGTGACTAGAAGATCATGTGTTCAAGTCGTGAAAACTTCTTCTTTACAAAAAAGCAAGGGAAGATTGCCATGCCTTATGTCCAATAAACAATCATTCCTCTCCTCTCCTCTTCTTCTCCCTTGGAATTACATTTTAAGTGCCCTTCACTCCCTTGTTAAACTACTAAATGCTTGCTCTAGCATATAATACAACTTTTATGTTTGATGTAAAAATAATTATCGGCTTTCTTTGCAGTGTTGGAGAAAGTGCAAGCAGCCTCAACAAGGGAAGTAAACCTCAAGATGGAATTGGTTAGTGCTATGTCATTTTTCTTTTGCTAATATTCAAGTAAGGGATCTCAACGAACTATTATTTTTCTATTTACAATAATGAAAATTTTCAAATGCAGAAGTTGTGGATGATCACTATGAGCTGCAAAGGATCAACCCTCGAAGGCAAGTTGACCCTTCTGCCTGTGTTTCTGTAGATGCATGTGCATGCACCAATGTCTAATATGCAGATATTCAAATATGAATTTTTACCACTAAAGTGAATGGATTAGGTCGTTTGTAAATACATAGTAGGTTATTGATACTTCTGACAATTATAGTTTTGCTTTAGTTTTTTTTACTGTGAATTTCACTATCTAGTTTCTGATGCCTCAGGCCTTCCTTGCCCTTTTAGATTTCTAGTCATAGTTAGAGACTGCCGACCACAGGCTCTTGTTTGTTACTTAGAGGTATGTCTCAAGCCTACCCGGTGAAATATTTTTGTTATTAAGTTATTCACCTGAAAAACATGTTTCTAATTAGTGAATTATTTTGTCAATAATGCTTTACATTAAAGTTTTGGTTAAGCTGTTGTGTGGACTAGACATTTCCTTTCTTTTATACTAACTTTTCTTTTAAATATGCTTCTGCTACTTTAGTGATGGTTTATCCTCCAATAGTGTCTTACTTTTTTGTCCCCTGCCTTTCTTTTTTGTTTCATTTTTGTTTTTTCCCCATTAATATTCTGATTAGATACTAGTCTGTAGAGCTTGCAGTGTTTGTTGTGAATATGATTTCTAATTGTCTAATTTTATTATTTTGTACATTGAAATCCTTCCCGAAAATAAAAGAAGGGGGCAAGAGTAAATAGGTAAAATTCTGGGTTTGGAACATATCATGCATTACTAAATTTAGCTAGGAATTATAAGGGATTTTGTACCAATTATTTACTAAAAGTTGAAACCATCTGATGATGTGTCTTCCCTCATTAAGTATTGCAAATTGATTTTCATCTTGGAAATAATTTTCAAAGACAAACCATGGTAACTGGTAAGCAAAGAAAATATTAGAAAGGCTTGAAATTAATATAGTATTATATCAAAAGAGTGGAGTTTCCAATTATGCAAAAAGGAGTTTGTCATTGACAGTTTATTTGATAGGGATTATCCTGAATTGGTACTCTCAAGTTTTCTTCTCTCTGGCATCTACAGTCACCTCCTAGACCTCGATTTTGATTAGTTGACACACCATCTTTCCCATCTTGAAAGGTTTAGTGATTTTCTTGGCAACATTTTGGAATGATAAATCTCAAATGACTCCTTATAATGCACGGATACGGACACGGATACGGACACGGACACGAGACACGAACACATTTACATATGACATAAATACGTTGACACAAATATTTTTTAAAGTATTAATATATGACACGTGTATTTTACATTGTGTCGAACAAAGGTCTTATGCATGGATTTAAATCGAAGTCGCGACTAAAGTTGCGTGTAACTATGTTGGATCATCATAGTCATTACGTAACGGTAATAGCATTATGTAATTTTTCTAAAAAAAATTACATAATGAAAATTTTGACACAAATCACTAAATATATGAATTATAATTAATTAGTAAGCATAATACTATAAATAAAGGTTTAACATGTATAAAATTTGATCAAAATTAATAATTTAGTATAATTAGTAGTGTTACTGCTATTTTAAATCAGAATAATTATATTTTTTTTCTCAAATAACGAAATAAATTAAATGTCCATTTAAATATCTAACGTTATGTCAATTCATATTTTATGTTTTTAAAATCTACGATGAACATCAAAAATCAATGTTTGGTATATGAATTCCATGCATTAAGTGTTTTAACATGTAATTTTGATCAAATATATCTCAATTTTTTATTTCTTGATTTATTATTATTCTCTAAATAAATAAAATAATCCCATAAAATATTTTGTATTCAGTAAATAAGTTTGTGTATATATATTAGAAATTTCAATAAAAATCTAAAAGTGGACAGATATTTAATGGTAAAAATTTCAAACCTGTTTAAAAATTTTATTTTTTTCAAAAATTATTATATACAAGTTAAATATCAACTATATTTGTTAAGATATTATATCATATTAAATTACACAACCAAAACAAATAGAAAACGAAGGTTACAGATTAAATTTAAACTATTGGTCAGCAACTACAGAATTTAAAAGAATTAAAAATTTAATTTACTTTGAATTTAACCATTCTAGCGTTATCCATCCAAGCAAAGACCAATTAAGATTGTGAAAAAGGCACGTGTGCAAGGATCCTTCCACAAGCACTACGTGTAGCCAGCAGTTCATAAACTTTATTGCTGCCCCCTCCTCATTCTCTTATGGTACACAAACTCTTCTGTCTCTTATTTTTTTTTTTTAACTTATCTAGTTGTTATTCAAACTCCTCAAGTCTATTGCCATATCCATATCTTCTCAATTCTTATGCCTTTCCCAATATTCTCTGATCTACACTAATGTTGTTAATATCTTTCTCTTTGCTTAGTTAAATATGTATTGGGGGTGTTATAACTTCTGATCTCTGCCCATTCATCCTCCTTTGAATTCAGCCCCTTCAAGTGTTGTTCTACCTCAGAAAAAACAAAGAAAAAGATGAATGTGAGTATTCAGTAATGGCAGCCGCTACAATTTATTTTAACGGCAGTTACCAATATGTAACAGCCGCTAAGGCTGTTATTCATTTTATTTTTGCCCATTGAATAATGGAATTAACGGTAGCGGCTGAAAATTTTTTGTTTGCGTAACGTAACGGCCGATATTTAAATTCATGGTATTATGCGATGCAACATAGACACATATCTAAAATTAAAGTGCCCATGCTTCATAGATGACACCTTGTTGGATATTATTTTATCATTTATCATTTATCATTTTGTCTTTTCTCTTTCTCCTTCTCTTTGGATAACAAGGTTGTAGCTCTTGCAATCTCTTTGGGGTGCATAAACTAGGACATTTGACTAAGCCAATGCCAATCAAATCCATGAGATGTTTTTCAATTTGGTGAAAATTTTAGTTAGTTCAATATTTTTTTCTAAATTCTAGTTAGCTGTTTTTTTGCATATTGTCGGTGGCTCTAACCCTTGTGAATGGCATATGATCCTTGCAGAAAAGGGTAAAGCTCCATCATTTCTTTTTTACCTTTGACGATACAGAAGTCTTAATGGTATGGGTATCACTTTGTCTAAATTGCAGTTGTGTTCTCAGCAAGACATGGATTGTGATTTTTCATAGGTTTTCAATTTTTATTTGTTTTTTTAAGTATTGGAAAGAAAAATTTAATATTGGTTAGATTCAAATTTAACATTCATTTTTAAAGTAATTTCACTTTACCATTGCTCTAAGACATCAGTTAACTTTTTTTATTTTAATTTATTATTATTATTATTATTATTTACTGTGTTGGTGAAATTGGATTTCTTATGGTGCTATTTATTTTAATGGAAAAAAAAGTACATTTCAACTTTTAAACATTTTTCATAAAAAAAATTGAACAAAACTCTAACTATTTTAAAAGATAATTTAAAAAATTAATTCATTTGATAAGTGTGATTATTTTAAATTTTATAGTTAAATCACGAAAAGATATATTATTTTTAATTAAATCTTTTTATTTTGATATTGATATTTTTTTTTTCAAATCTTCTAGTTTTGTTTGAATAGTTTGCATTTTTGTGTATTAAAAAGATGAAATTTTAATGGAATTATTATTTTTACAACTTGTTATTATCACAGTCTAATAAGTATTTTATCTTATTAATTAATTGTTATAATGGCAACATAGACGGTGTAAATAACAATGCATAATTTACAAGTACACCACTTGAGAGTTAGGTTGCCGTAGTTATCACTGCTTAAGAAAAGAAAAGAGATATATTTTCTTGATTGTATTATCATATGTTTTCACAAAATAAGCATTAAAGAGACATTTTCTTTGCATTTTTATGATGGCTTCCTCTCTTGAACCCTTGAGAGTGAAAAGCACCCCGCCTTCCCCACCAGATGATAGATCAAAGAAAAAAGGTTCGCATAAGAGAAGGAATTTCAGATCTGGATTCTGGGATGGTTAAAACATAGTGTAATGGAATTGAAAAACCATCCTTTAAAGAGAAACTGATGCAACAGTTGGGCGAGAATGATATTTCTGATATGGACGAAGGTGATGAGGGGGATGAAAGTATATCAGATGCTACTGATTATGGGTCAGAATCTGATGGGTCTGATTCAGAAAAGAAGAGAATGAGGGAGATGATGGAATTGATTCAGAAATAGCAAAGGAAATTGGAACACATGATGAGAATCAAGATCGTGAGATGGAAGAGGCAGGTAACGGTAAAGGCAGTAATGAACGACGGAAACCTAAAAAACATCTTAGATGAGCACCAGAGGACATTCAGGTTAGCAAAGTGAACGATAAACCAAATATAATCCTCTCTGAGAATATCATAAACGAACTTGTTAAACTGTGGCAGCAGGCAGTAGTTGTGAGAATGGTGGGTAGGTCAATTGGGTATAAGATGCTCTGCTCAAGGATTTAGTCCATGTGGAACCCATCAGGAGATTACAAAGTGATAGACCTTGCCAATGAATATTTCATGGTTAATTTTTCCTAAAAAGAAAACGACTATCTCAAGGTTCTCTTAAAAGGTCCTTGGCTCATTATGGGACATTATTTGACAGTCCAGCCATGGTGGGCCAAATTTTAGTATTTTGGACAAAAACCGTAGCTCCGGGCTAGCCATTACATCTTTATCTCAAAAAGGTGCTCAGGGCAATAACCAGACTCATAGGTGAGCTGGTGAAAATTGATTATAACACTGAGGCTATGGATAGAGAAAAATTTGCACATGTTATGCGACTGGATTTGGGAAAACCTTTGCTATCCAAGTTTATGATTGATGGAAAGCTTCAAACTGTGGAGTATGAAGGTCTACCTGAAATTTTTTTCGGTTGTGGCCGTTTTGGCCATCTTAGTGAACTTTGCCCAACGCAGAATGTGGTTGATGCTGAAATAACCAGAACCACCCACCAGTCACAAGCCCGGGCAGCTCTGTCGTTGGAGAAAGAGGAATATGGAAGTTGGATGTACGCACCGGTGAGAACAAGGAAAGTTTCAAGACAGGGAAATGATAAGAAAGAAGGCCAATTTAATGGTAATTTGCCTCCTTCAAACATGGGATCTAGATATGGAATTCTAGTTAACCTATTTGATGATCAACATAATGGAGATTCAATCGAGAGAAATCAGGGGAGCAAATCAAGGGATATGAATAGAGGATATACTTCTAAATCAATTGCGAAGCCAATTAGTGATGCACACTTCCATAAAAAATCCAACATTTCAAATGGGCAAAGACTTAAAAGCCCAGTTAATAATGTAGGTGGTGTGAGTGAAAGTTATGATGGGCCTCATGGTCATATTGCTGGTTCTACTCAGGCTTCTCATTCTAGCAAATCTCCAATTATAAGTTCCCATCAAGCTACCCCAACGGCCTAACCAGTTTCAACATCTCTTGATTAGAATAAAGTAGTGAGCATGATATCACCCACCATCGACACTGAAAAAAAGAATTTGGCTCTGGAGGATACATAAAATCCAAATATGAATATCATGGTTATTACTAATGTTAATTCTGTTATGGGAGGCCACCTGATTCAAAGGGATCCTTTCTGCTCAATAATAAGAAGAAGAGACTCAAAGTTCAGAAGAGTGGAAAGACAACAAAGATAGGAGTTCCTGCATCAGACGCAATTAAAGCTATTTTTGAGAATCTTTCCTTAATTCATGGGATTCAAATGAAATTGAAGCGTCAGGTAGCGAGGCTGTGGAAAGTGCAAATGTATTGGTTCTGGCAGAATTGGAGGGGCAATACCCCTATTTAAAGTATTGATCTCTTTCTATCATCTTTTTTTATGGATTGAACAACCTTAGTCTGGAACTGCCAAGGTGCAACAAATAATAAGTTTCATAAAGTTATGCAAGATTATGTGGTGCGGTATAAAGTCAATTTTTTAGTTTTATTGGAAACTAAAATTAGTGGGTTGGGAGTTGATAAAGTCATTAAGAAATTGGGGTTTGAATTCTCTAGTCGAGGAAGCTTCTAGTTTTGTTGGAGGTATTTGGCTTTTATGGAATCCTGGGTTAGAAGTGCAGATTTTGGTTAACCATTTCAAATTCATCATGTCCGAATTATGGATATCAACAAGAACGTGGGATATGTTACTGCGGTTTATGGTAGTCCTGCCCCCAATGTCAGAAAGCAGCTTTGGGATCAAGTACATATTTTGGGTAATTGTATGCAGGGGCCATGGTTGCTGGCTGTTGATTTTAATGCTATTCTATCAGTAGATGAGAAGAAAGGTGGGAGTGGGTCACGGCTGGGCTCTTGTAAGTTGTTCAGGGAATGGTTTGACATCCGTGGCATGGTGGATTTGGGTTTTCATGGACCCCGTTTTATCTGGACCAGGGGCAATCTATTTGAAAGGCTGGATCGAGCAGTTTGTAACGAAGCTTGGAATATCAAATTTCCTGAAACGAATGTTATTCATCTCCCTAGAATTCAATATGATCACAGACCGCTTATAATCAGAAGGAATGAGCAACTACATGGTAGGGTGGAAAGAAATTTTAGATTTCTAACTCCTTGGCTGCTTCATGAAGACTTTAATTCTTTTATTTGTGGTAATTGGAGTGCTAATGATAATATTGGAGATGCTTTACGTAGTCTTCAAGGTAAGTTGATGCAATGGAACCAAAATTGTTTTGGCTGTATTGAGCAAAGAAAAATGAGGGTTTTAGCCCGTCTTTCTGGCATCCAGAGGACATTGGAGTACAATGAGGATGCTGGCTTGCGAGATTTGGAGTGGAATCTGAGACAAGAATTTGAGGGTATTCTTAGATAGGAGGAATTGTTCAGAAGGCTAGAGCCAAATGGATTGCTTTAGGTGATAGAAACACAACTTACTTTCATGCTACAACAGTTGCTAAAGGCGTATAAATAAGGTAACAATGCTGCGGGATGATAATGGGGATTGGTGTGATGATCAGCAGGTTTTGAAACAAATGGCTTTGAGTTATTTTGCCAAGCTTTATACTGAAGATGAGCTGAACAGACCCAGGTATAGAGTTGGTAATGGTTTCAAAACTCTTAATCATGAGAAGCTCTGAGACCTAGCCAAGCCTATTTCGAGTGAAGAAGTTCATAATGCTCTTTTCAGTATTAGTCTCTTAAAGGCTCCGGGTGTGGATGGCTTCCATGCCATGTTTTTTCAAAAACAGTGGAATGTGGTAAGATCAACGGTGTGTGCCTTGGTGAAAAAGATGTTTGAGGATGGGATTATAGATCATGATCTTAATAAAACCCTAATAGTGCTTATTCCTAAAGTTGCAAAGCCTGAAACTATTTCGCAATTCAGGCCTATTAGCCTTTGCAACGTGGTTTATAAGATTTTAACAAAGATCATTGTTAATAGGTTAAAGCCGCTTTTGCCAAGTTTGGTGCATCCTAACCAAACTAGTTTTGTTCCAGGGCAACATATTACATATAATATTATCATTGCTCAAGAAGTTGTGCACTCTATGAGAAATAAGAGGAAGGGGAAGGGTTATATAGCCATCAAAGTGGACTTGGAGAAAGCATATGATAAGTTGAGTTGGGGCTTTATTCATGACACCCTTCAGCTTGTAGGATTGTCACATAAAAAATGGTCTCTATTATCATCAGTTGCATTTCATCAGCTCCTATGAGAGTGGCTTGGAATGGTGCAACGTCCACTCCTTTCACCCCTTCAAGAGGAATCAGACAAGGGGACCCATTGTCACCTTAGATATTTGTGTTGTATATGGAGAGATTATCTCATGGGATTGAGGAAGCAGTAGCAAATAAAGGTTGGAGTCCCATTAACTTTAGCAGAAGAGGGTCTTCTTTTTCTTATTTATTCTTTGTTGATGACGTGGTCCTATTTGCTGAAGCATCTCTTTCTCAAATTGGGATTATCCATGAGGTCTTTAATGAATTCTCTAGAGCTTTGGGGCAAAAGATTAGCATTAGTAAAACTATGATGTTCATGTCCAAAAATTTTACAGTGCACGGGGCAAATTCGATAAGTTGGTCCTGTGGTTTCACTCTCACTAAGGACTTAAGGAAATATTTGGGAGTCCCGCTACTTCATGCTAGAATAAAGCGACAAGACTACAATTACTTGTTGGATCAGATCAAGCTCAAATTATCAGGTTGGCATGAGAGAAAGTTGTCCTTAGCAGGCCGGATCCCCTCTTATGTTATGCATACTTCTTCGCTTCCAGTGTTTATATGTCAAGAGATTGAAAAGCACTATCGTAAATTTATTTGGGGTTTTAAGGATGATATAGCTGCGGTCCCTTTGGTTCGTTGGGACATGGTTTGCCAGTCTAAGAACACATGAGGCTTGGGTTTTCGTAATATGAAATTATCAAATGACACATTTCTAATGAAATTGGCATGGGGAATAGTGGTCAATCCTGAGGCTCTGTGGGTTAGGATTTTGAGGAACAAATACTGTAAGGAGGATGGTCTAGTTCCTGCACTAAAGAGTATAACTAACTCATCTTGGTTATGGAAGGGTATTATGAAAGTTTGGCATCACATATTAGTGGGCTTCGATGGAGCTCAGGCATTGGAAATAATACGAGGTTCTGGTTGGATAACTGGTTGAAAGATGAAAAGCCTCTCATCTGGTATGCTTTAGCGCCTGTTATGCCAGAATTATTGGAAGCCAAGGTTTGCAGCTTTGTGAGTACAAATGGTAGCTGGAATTGGAACTATCTTGAAACCATGCTGCCTTTCTCAAAATAATTCCAAATTGCTGCTGTTAAGCCTCCATCTCTGGAGGATGGAGATGATTGTTTGTATTGAGGCTTCTCAAGCTCGGGTGCTTTCACTGTTAAATCAGCTTATACAGCGCTTACTAACTCTGTTTTGCAGGATAGGAGCTCAAAATGGAATGCCATTTAGAAGTGGAAGGGGCTAGAGATAATTCGTTTGTTTTTATGGTTAACTATGCAAAACTGGATTTTAACCACCAAGGAAAGAGGAAGGATGATGCGATAATTTTATATCCAAAAGGAACCTCATAATGCGATAATTGCTTTTTCTAAGGAGGTGCATAAATCGCAGGTTATGGAGCTGAACAATAATGGTATTCCAACCTTGAAAGGGATATGCTGGATAAGCTGGGAGCCTTCTCTTCCTGGCCAATGCAAGATAAACTCAGATGGTTCATATGTTGAAGCTACGGGCATGGCTTTTGCAGGGGGGTTGCTTAGGTCATCTACAAGAACTTGACTGGGTGGTTTTGCAGCAAATTTAGGCTCTTGCTCCATTCTAATGGCGAAACTTTGGGGAGTTCTTCTAGCCTTGTCTTTAGCTTGGGATAAAGGTTTATAAGGATGTCATCTTAGAATGCGATAATGCCATTGTGGTTGGTTTGTTATCTAGTGATACAATAACAGTGAATGAAGCTAAGTCTTTGGTCCAAATATTAAATAGTTGCTGGACAGAAGCTGGAAAGCAGGAGTTATTCATATTTATAGAGAAGCTAATAGTTATACAGACTGGTTAGCGTATTTTGATTCAGAGCGGAATGTTGGTATTTCATTATTTTGAGGAGGTAAATTTCAAGCTTTTTTCTTAACAATAACAATAACAAAAAATAAAATAAAAAATAAAAAATAAAAAAAATAAAAATAAAAATAAAAGTTACTATTTTATTACAAAATCTATTATTATTATCTGTTTATACCAATCGCGCGATCATTGCCCGCTTTGTCTGATGCCGCGTATCCAAGGAATGCGCTATAAACATAGCGCAGCCAAAGACTGTGCTATACTTTGTTTCAGCACTTTTTTTTTTTTTATTTTTTTTAATTTTTTTAAATTAATATTTTCTTAATTTTTTTAAAATTAATTTGAAAGTGTATGCCTCTAATTTTTTTTGTTTCAGTTAACACAATATCTGTAAGTATTTTTTTTAAAATTAATACCTAAAATTAGTTAATAGTATTTTTATTAAAATCATGATAGTATTAAATTTAATTAATTAAATAATTAAATTTTAAAAATAAATATTTTTGATGTATTATATTTTTATTGTTAAAATTATTAATTTTAGAAAGTTTAGTTAAAATTAATAATTTATACACATAATATTAAATTTGTTAGTGTTGTTATTTTTTTTTTATCAATTAGTAAATTAATTATTTATAATAATATTTTGTTAGATTTAGACTCTTTAATTTTTCAAGTCCCCAACTATTTTTCATTTAACCGCACAATCAGTAAGTTATTATTTTTTTTCTAAATTATTTTTTTTTTATTTTGTGACTAATTGTTGTTTAAACTTTTTAATATTAACTTAGAAATATTAAAATACTTCAAAATGCAATTCAATTTTAATATTTCAATACTAAAATCTAGCTACCAATTAACCCTAATATACAAAATTAGTGCTATCATGATTTTAACTAAAAATACTATTAATTAATTTTAATTAAAAATATTATATTTTTTATCTAGCTAAAAATTAACTCTAATATTCATAAATTAACACTATCATGATTTTAACTAAAAATATTATTAATTAATTTTAACTAAAATTATTATATTTTTAATTAGCTAAAAATTAACCCTAATATTTGTAAATTTAATACTATCATGATTTTAACTAAAAATACTATTAATTAATATTTTAACTAATTAATAATATTATTAAACTTTACAAAACGAATTTATTAATGCTCAAAATGTTCATTTTTATTGCACTAATATATTACCAAATAATAAATATATTCATTAAATTTAAAATGCTTCACATTTAATTAAAATACTCTAAATATTAACTTAAAATGTTACGCAAAACAATATTACTAAAATGAGAACAATTTTTTAACATTTCTAAGTTAATATTAAAAAGGTTTAAACAACAATTAATCACAAAATTAAAAAAAATAATTTAGAAAAAAAATAGTAACTTACTGATTGTACGGTTAAATGAAAAATAGCTGGGGAGTTGAAAAATTAGAGAGTCTAAATTTAACAAAATATTATTATAAATAATTAATTTACTAATTGATAAAAAAAAATAATAACACTAACAAATTTAATATTATGTGTGTAAATTATTAATTTTAACTAAACTTTCTAAAATTAATAATTTTAACAATAAAAATATAATATATAAAAAATATTTATTTTTAAAATTTAATTATTTAATAAAATAAATTTAATACTATCATGATTTTAATAAAAATAAACTAGTTTTAGGTATTAATTTAAAAAAAAATTACTTACAGATATTGTGCTAACTGGAACAAAAAAAAAATTGGAGGCTTGCACTTTTAAATTAATGTAATAAAAAATTAAAAAAATCTTAATTTAAAAAGAAATTAAAAAAAATAAAAATATAGCGCGGTCCTTGGATTCGCTGCGTCATACAGTGCGGGTCTTGCATGCGCTGTGTTAGAGAGCGCGGGCATTGAATGCACTGTGTCAGAGAACGCGGGTATTGGATGCGCAATTGGTCTCGGTTTCTCGTTGACTGAATACAGCGCGGGTCTTGGATGCGCGATTGGTATAAACAGGTAATTATAATGCATTTTGTTATAAAAAGGTAATTTTTTAAAAAAAAAAAAAAAAGCTCCGCTAATTTAACTCGTCTTTAAGCTATAGAGGCCTAACTTCCTCCCTTATTTTTGTCACTGAAACTAAATACTCAAGGCGTAAACATATCCAAAAATCAGCTCAAAAGGCGAATCATATAAATTATGGTGCATTTTCAAAATTCACACAGTTTCTCTGTGAAGTCTATATAAGCAGGTTTGACCTATCCACCTCGCCCTATAGTTACAAGGATCCAATAAATTTACGGACACATATGTCAAATACAAATGAACATTTTTCATACTTACACTTTTTGATTGATTACTCTCCAATGTTCTTGAAAATAAAGAGAAATATCAAATTATCTGCAAAGGTAGCAAACTGAATCAATCCTAGTCAAGGAAAAATATCTCCTCACCCATAAAAAAATTTACAAAATTATTTTACAGACATACAAATGGACATAACTCTAACTTTCATGTTTAATACTTTTCTAAATTCTTTCTTTAAGGTTACGAAATATGTGTTACATAATTCTACTCACTCATAGATTCTATAATCTTTAATACTCTTATAACAATCAAAATCATTTCTAACATCAAATTAAATCTAATCCTACTCACAACATCTAAACCTCAAATTTTCATCTCAAGAATTATAAACTGATTATGCTAACAGAGTTTAGGATAGAACAAGACAAAAATCAAATTCAAACATCACAGCAAAGCAAAATTATTCAGAAAATAAGACTTAATTCGCTCAAAACATATATAAAGCAAATAAAGGGTGTTACACTTATCAATGTATTATTATATTTACAAATAAATAAATATTTTATAATATAATAATAGTATTAAAAATTTTAAATTATATATATATATATATATGCTCTAAATTAAATTGCGATTCTAAGAAATAATTTCAATTAGATTTATTCACGACTCGGGTCTAAATTTAAAAAATGTTAATTCTTAAAAAAATTTGATCTCTCGATCCATTATTTCTTTATTAATTGCAGCCCATCTAGTTTTATTATGAAATAATTTTTTGTAATAACAAATGTATATTTTGTTCAAAATATTTATATATGCTTAATATTAAATTTCAATTCTAAGAAATAGCTTTAATTAGACATATTTATGAGTTGAGTATGAATTTAAAAAATATTAAATTTTTCAAAAATTTAATCTCCTAAGCCATAATTTTCTTTCTTAATTGCAGTCCATCTAGTTTTAATATGAAATAGTATTTGTAATAACAAATGAATATTGTGTTCAAAATTGTAATATCTGCCATTTTTGAAGTGTAATTATCAATTTTATTTTGTTTGGAGAATTTTAAAATTTTAATGAGAAGATTGGAAATTTCAGAAACTTTGTCTTGAATTGCAGCAGGATTCAGTGTTGGCCATTACTTGCTCTTAAAGACATATTTGGGTAAAGTGTAAAATATGAAAGTTGTTAATTTATGTTTTAACTATAATTCTGCAAAATGGTTTGATAAGATTCTGAGTATGTGTTAAGTTGTGTCTATTTGAGCAAGGCTGGTTCGAATGAGAACTCCTGCAGGGATGCAGTA
>CANXYC010244490.1:0-18156 GCA_948193065.1 Aleurites moluccanus | reverse complement strand
AATTATTTTGAAGAGAAAAAATAGATTTCTTTAAATGATTTATTAAAATTATGGCTAATGAATATTTTAAGGAAATATTTATAATAATAATAATATTTTAAAAGGATAAAATTATTGATATGGTTTTCTTGATTTACATATATATGAAATTATATTTAATTAATTTAATTATATGATTTTCAATGGTTGAGGTAAATTATGAAATTCAATGAAAATGGTTTAATATGGTTTAATTATTATTTTATTTCTTGAATATCAAAATGAGTTTTCATGAAAAAAATGAGTTGAAATTAAAATATTTTTAAGTATAAAAGGTTCTTTTATATATAAATGCTATTTGAATTAATTATATAAACTATTTTAGTAAATATGTGATGTTAACATGAATTAAAAAAATATTGTTAATAAAATATATTTTCTAAAATTTTATTAAAATATAAAAAGAAAGTAATAAATATTATTTTATGAATATCAATTATTTCTTTTATTTATATGGTTAGCTATTAATAAGCTATATTTAATTAAAAGTATGATTTATATTATATATTGTATATCAAATTTAGAAAGATTTTTAAGAAAATGAATTTTAAAAGGGAATTTGTGATTTTAAATGTTATTTTATATTTTTGACTGGATGAATTATTATAGTGGTGATGATGAGTTTGGGAACCCATGAGGGGTTATTTGAGTTAATGTTGTTTGCTTTGTGAGCTATTTTGAAGTGTTTATTCTTTTGTCTTAACGGGTAATATTCTAGTTTTAGGAGAGGTTCTGTCGAAATTTCGACAAACTCTTAGGAGTCAATTCGCAATTTATTAAGTTAATATGTATCTTTATGTTCTAATGTCTTCTCTATAATATTCGGTCTAGATATTTAAGAGTTTCCTAGCCGTCAGATTTTAGGCGTTCCGAAAAGAGCTAGCTGGTTAACGATCGACAAGTTGTGAGTTAATATATTTAATTTAACTCTGCATGCAAGCATTGATTAATTCATTGATGGATGAAATATATGTATATAACTATAATTATTGCATTAGATTTAGATTTAGGAGCATGGTATATGTTTATGTCATATTATACGATGTTTATGATGATGATGAATAATATTATATGTTTATGTTGACGATGGAAAATAGAGTGATGTGAAATCCACCACTAATACATAAAATATCAACGATGTAACGTGACACAACATGATTTATGATAATGTTATTACAGGGATTGCCTAGTTCAAGTTAATCTCACCGTGACCCTTGGATATGGATAAAACAGTATAGGGATGCCTGGTTTGAGTTGATCTCACCGTGGCCCCACAGTTGAAATTTAAGAAAGCCAAGGGAGGGGGTCGACTCCCCATTTACGATAAACGAAAACATAGAAGATGATGGATTTCACAGACATTTTCCATCATGTATGTTATGTATGTTTATGTATGATTATGTGTAATGTGGCATTTCATGTAGATTTAATAAATGACCTGCATGTTAAATTGATTTATATTAGTTCATTGAGTCGAACGTTCACCCCTGTTCAAATATTTTTACAGGTTCCGGGTCGAGCTTAAAGAAATTTATTTTTAAGTTGAGTATTTATGCCTCTTAATTTTTAGGCAGTACAAAAAAATTATTTAATTTATTATGTCATTATTTTATATTCACGGTATTAAAAATCTTTAGAGCTCCGCATTATTATTATTTTAAATGTCATATTTATAGTTATCTTTCTATTGGTTATTCTGTTAAGCATAACTTAATTGATGTTAAATTATGGGGATTATGTTGGATATGTGAGCTTATAGTCCGTGTTTGTGACAGTTATAACTGTCATATTATAGTTTTCATGGTTCAGTGGTAAGTCAGGCTTACTACGGGTTCCGAAAGATTTATATTTTCCCGTTCCCTAGT
The DNA here is from genome assembly GCA_948193065.1 of Aleurites moluccanus. Taxonomy (NCBI): domain Eukaryota; kingdom Viridiplantae; phylum Streptophyta; class Magnoliopsida; order Malpighiales; family Euphorbiaceae; genus Aleurites; species Aleurites moluccanus. Next base: position 16,252 of record CANXYC010244490.1, on the reverse strand, counting down.
GCCAATCACGTGTCCAATGGGTCAGGTCATGACAAACTCAACCTAAATAGCTTAAATAATTTTGTATTATAAAACTCAACTTATTATAAGTCAAATATCTATCATTATAGTGGTGGATCCAGAATTTTAGATGAAGGGGCAAAAATTTATAGAATTATTTTTTATAGGATTATATATAAATGTAAAAGTTTAACTAAAAAGTTTTTAAAGTTATTGAGGTAAAAATAAAAATTTTAAAAAAAATATGGAAAAAATAAAAATTTTAGAGGATAAATATAAAAAAATTAAAAATTAAAGTTGAAACATTAAAATAAATTATGAAATTAGTGAATCACGTGTAAAATTTTTTAAAATTATAAAGATCAAAATTAAAAAATTAAAAAAATAAATATAAAAAAATATAAAAAAAATTAACCTTTTGTATCCAAATATGTATAACTAATTATTGTAATATATATCCAAACATATAATTGAATTATGTAAAATAAAAAATATATTTCGATAAAGGCTCTCTTTTATATATATATATATATATTTTATGGAGGGCTTGGGCTCCCTAAAACTTCTATATGGCTTCGCGGCTATCAATATTAACACTTTTAACTTGATTTTTAGAGCGAAGAGAATTTGACAGAAAAAATCATCAATCCAACAATTATTATCTCAAAAAAATCCAACAATTATATCTTCACTTTTGTATTCCCTTTATTTTTCCTATTCAAACCATCATATCTTCGCTTCAAAAAACCAACACCCACCAATTATTATCAACATTCAAGCACCCAAAATGGACAAAATTAAAATCAAAGCTTTATTTTTTTGTGGCTTAAAATTTTTGAAACAAAATCAAGCAAACATAAACTGAAAATGGTGTTATTTAGTGAGAATTTGAGAATCAAAGACTCAAATTGCGATTTTGTGGTGATTTTCATATAGCCTAGGGGGATCCAACTAGTATTAAATCCACAAAAAGATCAAACATTATAATAATGGAAAAACATCAATGAAATTCTTGTTGTTGGTGTTGTTGTTGTAAGAGATAGAGTAGGAGAGATGGTGGAAGAAAAAGAAAAAGGAGAATGAATGAGAGGGTATTTAAGTATAAAATTTAATTATTATTTAAAATATATGTGTTGATGTTGAAAAATTATTAAATATTTAAATATAAATTAATTATTAATTATTTTTTTTAAATTGATAAAATCTAATAACAGATAAAAATTACGATAATCAATAACTCAAAAAATATTATTTCATTTGTATTTTTATTTCCCACTTAAAATTTTATATATATATTAGTATATTTATTAATTAAATTTAAAATAATTTATTTAATTTTATATCATTAATTTTATTTTAAATTAAATTATTATATTTTAATTAAATATTATAAAAATAAAATAAAATAAATAAATAAATATTATTTTAAAATTTTAAAATTACAATTAAAAATAAAAATTGATAATTTTTTAAAACGATGAATAAAAATAATCGGAGGGAGTGCATTAAAAAAAGAAAAAAAAAAAAGAAAGCAAAAGCTACCTATCTGTCTTGTGTCTGCCTCGTTCCATTAATGCAAAGTATAAATTAATTAAAAATTTAGCAATTATAAGACACGGCTAATCTCATTTGCTCTTTCAGCAACGTGTCAAACATTTCTTTGTTGACCGGCTAAAAGTTTTAAAAATTCAAAATTAAACAACCCGCTGACATAAAATTAAATTAAAATACACCTCGTGGGAACACTCTGTCACGATCTTATTGGCCAGTAGTACACATGCGGACATGCCTAAAACGCGTAAATACGATTCCTTGGCCAAATCACACACGGCAATAGTCAGGCATGTGTACACAACAGTTCTGTCCAGTTCCGGACAAGGGGATACCACTGGTCTAGCCGGTCAACCGGTTAATTACGAACTTTGACTTTAATTTTCGTTTTTCTTTCTCCCGTTTGATGTGTTGTACATTACTGAGATCTACATTTAATCGTCTACTAACGAATTTTGAAAAAAATTAATGTTCACAAGGTCAAATATAGTCTTCTGTTTGTTTTACTTTTCTTTAGAAAAAGAGAAAGTTAGATGCCGTCTTGCTAATAGAGGAATAAAGCATTGCTTGAGAATTTTATCAGATCAAAGATTCTTTTTGAATTTTTTTTCAACTGTATTAGAAGAGGTCAGGGATTAGGAAAATCATTTTGTAATCCTGATGGAGAACTATTTGAATGAAAACTTCGGGGATGTTAAGCCTAAAAACTCATCGGAGGAAGCGTTGCAGAGATGGAGAAAGCTTTGTTGGTTGGTCAAGAATCGGAAACGGAGATTTCGATTCACAGCTAATCTTTCCAAACGCTTTGAGGCCGAAGCTATCCGTCGCTCCAATCAGGTAAACAACCTCTTAAATCTGAGTTAATCGTAATTTATGTCTTGAATCAAACCTTATAAGTATCCAGTTCATTAAATATTTCAAATAATATTTTATCTGATCTTCTGGTTAAATCATTGGCTTCATTCTCTCGCCTGCAAATTTGCTATTGCCTTATTATTACGGAGTTATTTCATATGCAACGAGGCTCCTGCGTTTTTCTTAGGCGAATGTTTCTAAACATAAATTGAATTTTCATGCATCAAAGGTGCAAAATGATTGAAATAGTCCAGCGGAACTGTTCAGCAACCATACTCATTTCATCCTGCTTTGTGTAATTGCCTTCTCTTATGACCTTTAAATGCAGAACGTTGGCAACACAAAATCATATTTAAAGATATGAATCCTATATATATAGTTGAACAAGATGTGGGTTGTGATTATAAGCCAGTAATCTTGTTCTGTTGGGACGGGCATGGTAATTTTTTTTTTAATTTATCATGGTATAATTACAGACTGAGAGGCTTGATTGGCAACTGGTGGTTGTATCTAGATTCTCTACTTACTTTTTATGAAAAAATAAAAAGAAAGAGAAGATTGAGAGAACAAGTTTCTAATGTTGTACATTGCATTAGTTTTCTTTAGAAATGCCTTATGCTGCGGACAGCTCTGCAGTAATACAATTGGATTGGCTGTTCAGACAGATACATAGCTTTGCTAGGATGATGGTAATTTAAAGTGGCTATTTGCAGCAAAAATTTTGAGTTTATGTTTCTAAACCCAAATCTGTTAATTACGGACTGGATAGAATCTTGGTAGCCTATTAATGGTTTCTGTAATGGTCTTGGAAAATGTTGTCTTGCCATGATAAATCTGTTGGAAGTACCAAGCCCCTCAAAAGCAAACGAATAAATTAATTTTGACAAGTAAATCTCTTTCATGTCCTCCTTTTTCATTCTATTTTTTTTGTTTTTAATCTTTACATTGCAGGAGAAGCTTCGAATTGCAGTTTTGGTCTCAAAAGCTGCTCTTCAGTTTATCCATTGTGAGAATCTATTGCTTTGTTCGAACTCTAAGTTTTGAGGTATTCTACGTTTTCCCGTCAATGTTGACTTTTTCCTTGAATACTTACAGGTCTAACTTTGTCCAGTGACTACACTGTACCTGAGGAGGTTGAATCTGCTGGTTTTAAAATTTGTGCCGATGAGTTAGCTTCCATTGTTGAAGGCCATGATGTGAAGAAACTAAAAATTCATGATGGCGTGGAGGGTATTGCTGGGAAGCTCTCCACATCAATTGCTGATGGCATTTCTACTTCTGAGGATTTACTAAATAGAAGAAAAGAAATTTATGGAATAAATAAATTCACTGAGAGCCCTGCTCGAGGTTTCTGGGTTTTTGTTTGGGAAGCCCTTCAAGATACGACACTTATGATACTTGGTGCTTGTGCCTTTGTATCTCTTATTGTTGGCATAATTATTGAAGGATGGCCAAAGGGTGCCCATGATGGACTTGGAATTGTTTCAAGTATTCTGCTTGTTGTATTTGTCACTGCAACAAGTGATTATAAGCAATCTCTGCAATTCAAAGATTTGGACAAGGAGAAGAAAAAGATATCAGTTCATGCTACCAGAAATGGTTCGAGGCAGAAGGTCTCTATATATGATTTACTTCCTGGTGACATTGTTCATCTTTCCATTGGAGACCAGGTCCCAGCTGATGGACTTTTTGTTTCAGGCTTCTCTTTGTTAATTAATGAATCCAGTTTAACGGGAGAAAGCGAACCAGTTCATGTGAATGCTAAAAACCCTTTCCTCCTTTCTGGAACAAAAGTCCAGGATGGATCATGCAAAATGCTGGTGACCACAGTTGGAATGAGAACACAGTGGGGTAAACTAATGGCTACGCTCAGTGAAGGAGGAGATGATGAGACCCCATTGCAGGTCAAATTGAATGGAGTAGCAACTGTTATTGGGAAAATAGGCCTATTTTTTGCTATTGTGACATTTGCTGTCCTGGTGGAAGGATTATTTAGACGTAAGCTTATAGATGGAAGCCACTGGAACTGGTCTGGTGATGATGCCATGGAAATGCTGGAATTTTTTGCCGTTGCTGTTACAATTGTGGTGGTTGCAGTTCCTGAGGGCCTTCCCTTGGCTGTGACATTAAGTCTTGCTTTTGCCATGAAGAAGATGATGAACGATAAGGCACTTGTTCGCCATCTGGCTGCTTGTGAGACAATGGGGTCTGCCACAACTATCTGTAGTGACAAAACTGGGACACTAACAACTAACCATATGACTGTTGTAAAAGCATGCATTTGTGGGGAAATCAAGGAAGTGAGCAACTCCAAGAGTACTAATTTTGGGTCCACAATTCCTGATGCTGCATTAAAAATTCTACTTGAATCAATATTTAATAACACTGGGGGAGAAATTGTTAGTAACAGAGACAACAAAATTGAGATACTAGGATCACCCACTGAAACTGCTCTTTTAGAATTGGGGCTATTACTTGGAGGAAATTTCCAAGAAGAAAGAGAAAAGTCGAAAATTGTGAAAGTTGAACCATTTAACTCTACAAAGAAGCGAATGGGTATAGTTTTAGAGCTTCCTGGAGGAGGTTTTCGGGCACACTGTAAGGGAGCCTCAGAAATCATTTTAGCTGCTTGTGACAAATTTATAAACACAGATGGTGAGGTCGTTCCCCTTGATGAAGTATCCAACAATTATTTGAAGAATACAATTGAACAATTTGCTAGTGAAGCTCTTCGAACTCTTTGCCTTGCTTATGTAGAAATTGGAAGTGACTTCTCTGCTGAAAGCTCTATTCCTTTCCAAGGTTACACTTGCATTGGTATTGTGGGTATCAAAGATCCTGTGCGCCCTGGTGTCAAGGAGTCTGTTGCAATTTGCAGATCAGCTGGAATTGTTGTCAGGATGGTCACTGGAGACAACATAACCACTGCAAAGGCTATTGCTAGAGAATGTGGAATTTTAACTGATAAGGGCATAACAATTGAAGGACCAGAATTCCGGGAGAAGAGTGAGAAGGAATTGCAAGAACTTATTCCAAGAATTCAGGTGCATTTATTTTGTTTCTATTAGCATTATTTTGGATCATTTAATTGAATATGGTTTTAAATCTAATTCTATGAATGGTGGGAAACTTGTCTCATGTACAATCTTTGGTATTCCTTAAATTTTAAAGGTGATGGCCCGATCTTCACCATTGGATAAGCATACTCTTGTGAGGCACCTACGAACAACTTTTGGGGAAGTTGTTGCAGTGACTGGTGATGGTACAAATGATGCTCCAGCCCTTCATGAAGCAGACATTGGGCTGGCAATGGGCATTGCTGGAACTGAGGTTTGTTCTGCTCAATTTATCTGGATGTATGTAATGCATGGAGATGTGCTAGTTGCCTAATTTTGTCATTCTTTACAGCTTCTCTTCGGCAGAATTTTAAGTTGATTTTAATGTATAGCAACATCTGAGCATCATTGTATGTTTAATCTTTAGTTGAGAGACTTATCTGTGTTACACTGCAAAAATTTACTAAGATAAAGAAGATATCGAGCATGTTTCTTGGGTGAACTCATAGAATCCTCTATATCAAGTTTAGGGCTTGGTTACCAATGTGCTCCCAAACATTTAGTGTTAGAAAAATGCTTATTCCTCTCGACGTTTTCAGATGAGAAGCTCTAGTTCTTTCTTGTTGATCTGCCTCTGTGCTTGGTTTTGCAGAATGCTTATTGTCATTCTGAAATTTTCATAAAAACATTAAATATACATTTTGAATTTTGCAGGTGGCGAAGGAAAGCGCTGATGTTATAATTTTAGATGACAACTTCTCCACAATTCTGACTGTAGCCAAATGGGGACGTTCAGTTTATATAAACATTCAAAAATTTGTTCAGTTTCAACTGACAGTTAATGTGGTTGCCCTGATTGTCAACTTTTCTTCTGCCTGTTTGACAGGTAAGTCAGACTGGTATTATGTATTTCCATTCAGATTTTTCTCTTCCAGGTACTGCTGTAATATGGCATCAATGCTCTGATCGTTTTTGGGTCTAATGTTCTCTTAGGTAATGCTCCCCTAACTGCTGTTCAACTTCTCTGGGTCAACATGATCATGGATACTCTAGGAGCACTAGCACTAGCCACCGAGCCTCCTAATGATGACCTGATGAAGAGATCACCAGTAGGTAGGAAGGGAAACTTCATCAGTAATGTAATGTGGAGGAATATTTTGGGGCAGTCTATGTATCAGTTTGTGATGATATGGTACCTTCAGACCAGAGGAAAAGCACTTTTCCATCTTGATGGCCCAGATACTGACTTAATATTGAATACGCTCATTTTTAATGCGTTTGTCTTATGTCAGGTAATGTTATTGTAACATTTGAATAAAAGGACCATTATCTTTTCTTGTATTTGAGACCGAAGGCCATAGCTAGCATTGGCAAAATTTTCATTCTAAAGGTGACTCTGCTAAGCCAGTTTATTTCTTCAGGTTTTCAATGAGATCAGTTCCAGGGAGATGGAAAAGATCAATGTCTTCAAAGGCATACTGAAGAACTATGTGTTTGTGGCTGTTCTCACCTGCACTGTCATCTTCCAAGTTGTAATTGTTGAGCTCCTGGGTACATTTGCAAACACATCGCCTCTCAGTTGGCAGCAGTGGCTTGCCACAGTTTTCCTCGGATTCCTTGGCATGCCTATTGCTGCTGCCTTAAAGATGATACCGGTGGGATCAAACTGATTGGTGATCAAATGAGTTAGGTACTTTCTTTCTGTCATATCCAAATCCTCGCACATGAACAGGGTTTTTATTTTTGTTACCCATTCTTTTTTAGTATTATTTCTTGCGGCATTTCATCATACATCTGTAGCATCGATGTGGCTGTAGATAATTTTTCACACAGAAAAAGTTGAAAGACTAGCAAAATATGAAGCCAAATATGATTTCAGTACACATCTAGGCATCCAAGTTTCCCATGTAATTCGCAATTTATGCTTACAATGAAGATCATTTGGGAGCAACCAAAACCGTACATGGCAAACTTGGTCTAACTTGCTGCTAACAAGTAAAGCTCGTCTTACCCTGATTTGTCTTTTGTTATGTTGTGGGCGGATCCTAGTTCAAGTGCTCCAAATCCTTCAATAGAGCCAAGGGGAGGGCTACCCCCATTGTGTTGCCCATTGCCCACTAAAGACATTGTAATAAAGTTTTTATGAACCGAACATTCTGTTGATCTGAGATTGTTTGTTCATCCAATTTCCTAATAATAATTTATACCAATGTCTGAATACGTGAAAAAATGGTTGATCTGGTAAAAGAATGTTTGAACAATAGGGCATGGTTGAATGGGAGAGTTAAGTTGTGAATTATATAAAAATGTTAGCAAGGGATAAACCCAGAAGATGGTGTGAAAATTGAAAAGTTTGTATAAGTACATTTGTGGTACACAGTACACACGCACCCAATATGACTACATCCAGAAAAGCCGAATAGCATTTCTGTAAATCACTAAATCTAAGATTTTCATGTCAGCAACAATATACAATAGACAATCGCTAAATCAATTGGTTCCTTCACCATAAGCGTGCAGTGGCATCTACATCCGATAATTTCGACCCGCAGCATCAACCATGAACGATAAATCCACCGAGCCGAATAACGGATCAAAATGTGAACATATCTTGAAATTGGAGAAAGCCGTCTCTTATTGGGTTCCTGTTATTCAACCCATTAATTTAAACAAATAATTTACTATGAAAAAAAAAAAAAGAGTTGAAAATCTGATGCCTCAACCTGAAATGTTAACGATGATGATGAAGCATAATCAATCTGAAACTATGCCTTTACAACAATCTTACTTATTACTCTAAAATTTTTATAAATTAATAATTTTTATTATATAATATTTTTTTTATAATTCTGACTTAAATTAATAAATTAAATTAATATTTAATTAATTAATATTTTTTTAATTAATATAATTAATGAGACTAATGATATTAATTTATAAAAATTTTATTTCCATTCTTATTTTTCTGCTAGTGAAATTTTATCTTGCCTAGGCGTTGTCTATGGTTTTATAAAAATAAAGAATCCTCATTAATCAAATAATTTTTTCTTAAAACTTAGGTAGTAATCAGTGAAATTAAAAATTAAATGTTAAAAATTTAATTATTCAATTTTAATTATGAAATAAATAAATGATATAATTTTTAAATTATAAAAAATATTTAAAAAATTAATCATTTATGACATTCAATGTAAATTTTAAGTTATAAATTTTAACTTATCATTTTAAACAATTTTTAATTTAATAGAGATTTTTAACTCTGAAAATTTTAATATTACGTTATTAAATACACTCTTAATTTAAAAATGTATTCAAAGATTTCAAGTTGAAAAATACCTTTCATTAATTAATAAATTAAATATAAAAATATAATAAATTAATTACTTCATCACTTTTACAATTAAAAATTTATAAAAAACTATAATATCCCTCATTCCCTAATTTATAATTAAATTTCCATTTGAGTCATAAAAATAAAAAATTAACCTAAAAACAGAATGTAGCATATTCCTTTCTCAAGTTAAAAAATGCTAAAGAAAGCAAAATGAATAACGAATTTAAATAATAAGGTCATAATCATGTTCTTGATTGGTAAAAGCTTTAATCGCAAATTCAATAGACATTAATCACAAATACAGATCTATATTTGAAGATTGATGCAGAAAGTAGTTAAAACTGGCAAATTCAAAACCCCAGACCCAACAAATCTCAAATTTGTCATTACTTCAATGAGAAAGTGAATGAAACCAGGGAGGCAAGATCGTAATAGAAAGAGATCAAAATTTGTTGAAGACAGGCACCACTCCAGTGAAAAAGGAAAATAAATCAAGACCCAAAAGGCACTCTAGGTCAAGATCTGTTGACCGCAAATAAGCTTCAATGACTCAAAGGATATAAACACATGAAAATTCAACCTATGTTGCCATAACCTGATACTTTTGGTAACATCAAGTGATATCGGAACTTTATGCACTTTTTGTTGATTATTTATAGCTTTATAATATCCTTTATGTGGTTTATAGGATTTGAAGGACACAGTGAATATCAGAGTCCAATTCGGTTGGGTAAAATTGACTGAATAGGCAATCAAGGACCTGGAATAAATTATAGAGAACTGATGGTATATTTCCTCAGTTTCTCGATTGAGAGCGCAGAAGAGTAGCTTCATATCAGCTTATGAAAGAGCTTTAGAGAACCTTTCCTACGGTGCCGTTGGAGTACACGAGCTTGAAAGCACAACCCAACAAAATAACCATCACCCACAAATCCATTTCTCACCTCCAAAAGAAACTAATAATAAAAAAAGACAAATTAGAGTGAGAGAGTTTGTGTCTATTAATTGGCTTCTTGTTTATTTATTTTTGCAAAGATAGTGGAGAAAGAAGATTATGAGGATTTTGGGTATTAAAATATTATTATTTTTTAATTATTTATTTATTTATTAAAAAGAACATGAAGAAATTGAAAAAAAAAAAAGACTACTTTATTTAAAGAAAATAAAATTGAAGACTATTTAATTAATTTTAAAAGAAGAAAGATGATTATATTAAATTTAGTTGCATAGTTGAAGCAAACTAGAAAAGTGAAAACTCCAAATCAGATTATGAACAAGATCCAAACTCAGTTTGTTTTGTACTCCAATTTGCAGGAGTTAGGAACTTTCCAGACCCTGTTCAAATTTAACACATTATACCCATTGAACAAACTAGATCGTGTGTAACACTAACTCTATACGGGCCAATAATAAAACCTGAGGCTAATGCTATAGATTTAGTGCTAGTTATGTTCAAGTCTAGATATTGACTATAAAGTGCCGTTTAGCCATAAACAACAACAAAGTTGGCAGATAATAAGGGTGCCCAAATGCCAGACAAAAGTACCAAGTACTTGTTTGCCAGTTTTGACTGCACAGTCTTGGCTCTTATTACTACGTTTCTTCTTCTTCTTGGACCTCAGTAAAAACCAAAACTGTTCAGTGTTTACTGCGTCAATCTAATCTGTTCGTATCTTGGGGTTCAGTCTAGGATCATGCAAGAGTAAACAAAAATTACTATTTTTTGAAAAAAATTTGACTTTATAGAAGAAAAAAAAAAGAAGAATCTCAGCAACTCTTTCAGGATAAAGACTTGATGATTTGTACTATTAGGCAGCATGTTAAATCTAATATAGTAAATAGAAATTACAAATCAAATGATCATCAATTCATCAGCAAGATTAAAAGTAACATCATTAGAGAAAGAAATCCATTCCATCAAAGTAGTGGTAATAATAATGATAATCAATAATATAAAAAATTTTCCTTAATGTATTGACATTGTTGACCCTCTCAAACCTCAATACAACCAACAAAGCAATAGGGAAAAGATCAAAAGAACAGAGTAGGCCTGCATTTGAAAGGGTAACCCCCAGACATTCAAACATATCCAATCAAATTCACCTTTACGTTACTTTTTGGATGGCCAACATGCAGCATAGATTTATCAAATCATGCACACTAGCAGCTGAGTAGCTTTCTACCATTACTATCACCCTTTTCAAAGACACAAGAAACCAATCCATCCATCCCAAGCATTCCCATCAAAAGTTAAGTTTGCAAGTGACATTATAAACCCAGAAAGGAGGTTATTTTTTCAAAAAAAAAAAATTGTTAAAGAAATTTTAAAAAGGGAAAAAAATCAAATAAAAAAGAATTGAACATGTGATTTGAGCAATTATATGAACTGTGTTACAAGAAGCAGCCGTCAAGACCTTTCTTCAGGCCTCTAATTTTTCATTCTTTTCTTTTCTCTCCCGCCTGGTGGCATTGGTCTATTGGTAATCAACTAGCTTTTATATATGTAGCCCAAAGAATTGCTTTCGTTTATTTCTCTGTTTCTCCTTTCTACGGTCTTTCCTTGAGGAAATATTTCCAACCAACTCCAAAATCATATATCCATCATCAAGTAATTATCTCAATAATATCCTTTATAATCCATGAACAAAAACGTTTGGAGAATTTCTTTATCGTTGTCGTTTGTCATCATAATTTTGATCAGAGTTACTGAATGCAAGTCTTTTCCTCTTAGTGCTAATATCACAAGTAACTGAAGAATTCTCTAAAACATCCATTGGCCTCAATTTGGCAGGCGAGAGATCTCCCGATGAATTTACCAGCTTTGATGTTTTAAGATTCTCCATTTTCAATTTCTTTATTAGACTGTAGCATTGAAACACATCTTCCTGTTACAGACAAAGGCCAAGAATTTGCAAGTTCCATTTTATTAGAATGCACTCTTTAATCTAATTGTAAAGAATTGACAATGTATAAGTGAAATAAAAAAAAAAATTTAAAGAACTCACAATTTCAAGAAACCCAGAATAAGAAATGGAATTCATCTTACACTCCATTTCTTGTCTTGTTAAGCTCTGATCCAATGACATAAAAGTGGCTGCTGCTGCTATAGCAGAGGGTCTATGATCCATCAAATTTATCTCTGCAGTTAAGAACTTACATCAATAAATAACAAAATTATTAATAATAAAAATTAAAAAATTTGAATCAAAGAAAATATATATAATGCCCATTAAAAGAAAGGTAAGTACCTCTCATTAAATCCAAAATGAATCCCACAGTTCTTGATACTATATGCTTTGTTGGAGTATCCTTGCTGAATTTTATTATGAAATAATGAAGAAAAACAAAAGGAGTAATGGAAATCATTTTCCATTCCAATGTATTTAATACCAAAAGCTCCATTCTTTGAATTACTCGGCTTTCAAAACTGTAGTCTTCAATCTGCAACTCTGATAATGTAGGTACTTCTATTTCCTCCATTTTTGCAGCCAAAGAAAGACATGCCACTGATAATAATCTAACTGCCCATGATTTCAAACTCTGCAACCAAAAATAAAAATAAAAATTAAAATTAAAATCAATTACAAAATAAGTATAGAACACAAAATTTTGTGATTTAAAAATAAATTTTATCTTACATCAAAGGACTTCCTTGAAAGAAATCGATCTAAGTATGCGATAGACAAATAAGCTGTTTGGAATCGAAAACCAAAAATGGCTCTGGTCTGCAATAATTAGACAAAATCAACTAATTAAGATTAATTAAAATTTAGAAACTTATAAGTCAATGAAACAAAATAACACCAACTTTTAGAATCCAAGTGATGGCTTCCAAACGGGCACATTTATCCCAATTATCAGAACTCATAGATTGATCCATTTTAAATCTTAAATTTTTCTCTCTCTCAACCAACATTCCCACATACTCTTCTTCTTCTTCTTCCACATAATTCATGCTTATGTTAATGAAAGTCTCCTCATTTACTTCTTCTTCTTCTTCTTCAAGATAAGTTTCACTTTCTTGACAAAGAAACCCATAAATAGATTCCCTATCCATGTTCTGGTTCTTGTTCATTCCCTTACCTCTTTTCGTCTCTGTTCTTGCTCTGTTTCTACAAATTGAATCAGATACATTATTGACTGCTAAATCCATGATTTGGAGAGAGAAAGAAATGGACCAATATGATTATTGATTATTGATTATAGACCAAGAAGAAGATGAAGATGGAGATGGATGGGTAGCTGAAGTTCAGCAAGAAATGGGTTTCTAGTTTTTCAATTTACTGTTTTAACGGTTTAATTTAAAGATCGATTGAAAGAAAAGGTTTTGATTTGGTTTGGTTTGTTGTATAAACACCCATCTCTACTCGCTTTAAATTTGGAGATTGTGCTAAGTCTTTCTTTTATCTATTTATTTATTTGCTGAATCAAGAGGACTGAGTTTGACTGAAAGAGAGTAGAGATTAGCGAGTAATGTGCTTGGTTTCTTCAGGTCACTGGCAGTGAGGGATTTTGTTAGATGTACGCGAGTTTATAGTACGTGGTAATCACGATCTAATAAATAGAGGATGTGGTGTGTCAGTTGGGTACCGTACATGGGGTCGTACCTGAACCCGCGATTGGATTATCGGTGATTGGTTAGGGTTTGCTTCATATATGATCAAACTCATTGTGGGCCAATTAAAATTGTGTCATGTTATTTAATTGGGATTTTCCTTAAAAAAAAAAAAAATTATCATATGATATTTGTATTACAAGATCGATATTACATCGTTAAGCTATTATTTATTTAATAATATTTTAATATTTATATATCTAAACAGAAAATTTTTATTTTTTTAATAAATTTATTAAGTCTAATGAACTAGTTGTAAAATTATATTAAATTATTTTTATTTTATAAGTTTAGTAATATTTTATTTTTTAATTATTATGTCTAAAATAAAATATAGTTTTATAATTTTGTATAATATAATGTGTGTGTGTATATAGTGGGGAGAAAGCTAAAATATTATTACAAAATCAAGAAATAGAAACATGCATACTTTTTAAATATTTTATAATAAGAAAATATTAAAATGCTTGTTTGGTTATAAAATTATATTAAATTATTATTAAAAAATTAGTATTAAGATAAAATTATTTATTAAATAAATTTCTTAAAAATACTATTCTATATAATTTTTAAATAATATATAATTATTAGTTTATGATATTGGATATCCTAATTTATTTATAACATATAACTTAATTTTTTATTTAAAAAAGTAATTATATAAAAATTAGAAAATTATTAAAAATTAATAACTTTCAAGACAAACGAAAAAAATTAAATATAACAAAAACTAAATTTTAGATTTTCAAAATTTTTTTGGAAAAAAATTTAATTTTGAATTGATATATAAGAGGTTAAGAAAAAAGATTAAAAAAATTCAATAAATTTTCACTTCAATTAATAAGTGCAATTTTAGCAATTCTCTTACTGTCAAATTGATAATTTTAGCCATTAATCAATGATTAATAATAAAATATAATAAATAAAATAAACTACAAACATTGTAAAATTGAATTGAATTCAATCTCAATCAATTATAATTCAACTAACAAATTAATTTACTTAGGTGTAAAAAATCTATCAAAATGCTCTCCTAATTTTGGGATATATATTAATTACATACATTTATAAAATTTAATTTCAATCAATTATAATTCAACTAACAATTTTGCTTAGGTGACAAAAATCTATCAAAATACTCTCCTAATTTTAGGATATATATTAAATATATTCATAAAATTGAATTGAATTGAATTTCAATTAATTATACTTCAACTAACAAATTTACTTAAATGCTAAAAATCTATCAAAATACTCTCCTAACTTTATGATATATATATATATATATATATATAAGCACCACATAAGTTAATTAATTTTGTCTTTTAAATAAATTAGGGCAAATAATTATGTGAAGGGTTAACATTTATGATAATATGTTGCCCTTTTTAATTATAGTATAAAATTAATTAGAAGATGACACAAGATCCAAAAGCCAACTTCATCTATGGAAGATTTAATGATACATTAGCATATAATATGTTATTAATTAATATAAGTAATCTTGTTTTTAAATATCATTTTCCAAATGCTATGTTTAGTACCCAACAAAATTCCACTTTATTAGTTTAATTGTGCCTACCTACAAGCATACCTCGTTTATTCTTGGGCTTCGATTATTGGCTCAGTCCACACCTAGATTAAGTAAATAAATCTTAATTTATCAGTCTTTAATTAATTGTTTATTAAGTATAATTATATATATATTTTTTCTTTATAGTTACATATATTAATTAACTTATGGTTCTGTCTTACTTTCTGCATCTCTAGGAAAGTCTCTGTGGAATCTCTTTATTATTTGTCTTCTTTTTTTTTTTTTTTTGGAGAATGAAAGGTGCAAAATTGCATTAATGAAAGAGACAACCCTGCTAGATCAGTGCAGCAATTTCCACATTGTGAAAATGGGTCGTTAGTTTTTCATTTTTAATAAACCTTGTTGTTTAGCTTTGACTGTTTAGCTGTAGATCATATCACAATTATACCTAATTATAAACTAAAATCATCATCTTTTTCTTCCCAATTTTAACTTCATCTCTACATTATCTAAAAGTCTCAATGGCTCTTGTCTCTAAGTCAATATGTTTTTGAATTAATTATTCAGAGCTAAAAAGGAGTTAATAAATTTTATAAAAAACTCACTCTCAAATCCGGCTACAAGTAAGGTGAGATATAGTTGGTAGAAGGGCGTCAAGCACATTAAATAATTAATTAAATATAATTAACTGTGAGTTTTGAATATTGATATTCTTTATACACAATTGCGCCATATATTTTTTAATTCAAAATTTTATAGTCCATTAAATATTTTTTTTATTCTAAAAAATAGTCATTTTTTTTTATTCATCTTAAAATATAATTTATTTTTTTAAATGTTAATTTAGTAGTTAATTGTTAAATATATCATTTATTAATTCACATCAATATCATCATATATATAATTATTTTTTTACTTTTTTTTATGTTGAAATTATAAATTTAATAGGATAGATTTTTAGTATTTTAATATAAGAGTTTTTTAAATTCAAATCTCACTAATTGGATGGTAAATTATTAAATGTATAATTAATATTATGGTAGTTAATTAAGTTGAATGATTTAATTATTTAAAATATTTAAAATATAAATATTTTAAACAAAAATATTTTAAAAAAAAGTGATAAAATTAATATAATAAATTAAAAATAATTAAATTTATTAATGTATGTGTAAAATAAAATATGATTTACTTTTTGGGACAGATAGAGTAAAAATTTATTTATGAAATATGAACTAATTATTTTTTTTATTATTTAATTTTGAATCTATAATCATATTAACTAAAATTTTTAAAACTATCACTTA
>CANXYC010244375.1:0-14706 GCA_948193065.1 Aleurites moluccanus | reverse complement strand
GAAAATTGGGGGAAATTGCTTCCTTGTTCCAATTGAGCAATTGAGGTTGTGATTGAGGTTATTTGAATGCTAATTGAATAGTTTAATTATCAATTTGATGTTTGGTTTTGTATTTTATATTGGACTGAATTGAATTTGGGGGAAATTTTGGGGGAAATGGGTTTTAATGCTATGATGGAGTAATTGAATGTGTATGTGATGTTTAGTGAACTAAATTGAGGTGACTTGAATGTTAGATTGTGAATTAAAGTTGGTTGGTTGAATGGCACCTAGGACCGAATAGGAATTAGGGATTTTGGTGTGTAATTGGTTCAATGATCATGCAATTGAATGTTTAGAACTTAAATTGACATGTTGAATTGAGGTTTGGATGGTTTAATTGAGGGAATAAACTTCAAGGGACAAAAGCCCCTTTGGGCCGAATGCACAAATTGGGGAAAAGGGGAAAAATTGCTTGGTTTTGTTAACTTGACTTGTTATAAGTGCAATTGGTAACTTGAATTGCATGATTATGTGTTTAATTGAAGAAAATGAGGTTGGTTTAGGGAAAACCCCTAAATCCGAACCTATTAGGGCAAACTTGGAGTATTTGGGTTGAGTTGGTTCAATTGGGCTTGAATGTGTTCAATTGAAATGTTTAAGTAAAGAATTATGGGCTTTAATTGTAAAAATAGGGTTGGATAGCTTAGGCCTCTCTTTGGCCGAATGGAACTAGCCCTAAAGTTAGGGTTTTTGTTCTACTTTGTATGTGCAATTGGTATGTTCATGTGATGTGGCAATTGGATGAGTAATCGTAGCTTATAGGAAGTGAATGGCATGTTTGAATTGAATATAAAGTGTATTTGGGTCCTTATGACCAATAAAGTTCAAAATGCTTTGGCATAAATCCTAAGCCAGAACATGAACCCAAACTTGTTTGAGTATGCTTATAAGATATGTTATTAGGATTGTATGAAAAGAAAATGGGGTTTAGACTCCTTATGAGTATTGTTTTGGAATGGCTAAGTGACTTAGTGAAATAAGGACTTTGAACATGAAAGTGACATGTGTAAATTGTTTGAAATAGGTATGTATATGTGTTGAATGTGCTATGTTGATTTGATATGGTGTCTTATCGGAGAGTTGGTATGTATATAGGGGAGTCCTCCAAGGAAAAGGAAAAGGTGGGCAAGAAGTAGCCACTCAGAGCCTCGGAGGGGCTTTTTGACTTCTTGCACTTGAGGTGGGTTTATAAATGCGTTATTGCATTCTAGTTTAAAGTAGACCTTTGATCATGTCAGACTTATTTTAGACCGATATGGCCAAAGTTTCCCCTAAACGTGCCAATCAGCCAAAATTGGGGTTGACGAAATGGCATAAAATGACCTAAAACGGAAATGGCTATAAAAGTCATTCTATTAACTGGTTTGACCTCAAATCAAGCCCAATCATCCTAGATATATATATATTTGCATCTTAGGTATTAAAATTGCATCATATATGTTGGTAACATGTGAAACCAGAAAGTCATTAAAAACGGGAAATGGACCCGTAATTTGGTAAGTCGCTGCGACAGCGCAACTGGGCCCGACGGGCCAAAATTATAAGTTGTTTCCAATTGGTTCTATACATGATTATATGGATACATTGGCTATTTGGCACCTCATATGAATTATACTTGTTGCATTTTCATCATGGTTTGGAACATTTGCATATGGTAACATAACAGGGCTACTTCGATGGTGTAGCGGGTAATTCCATCTACGGTGTGCACATTGGTACTACTTGTCCTAGCTAGAGATAGGGATATGGTTCTAGCCATAAGGATTGATCCTCCTTATGACATTTATATGGAAATGGAGATGTAGATAGAAATGACAGTGTTACTCAATTAATTGACCCAATACTGTTTACCTTATGCATTTTGATCCATTCTATCATATTGTCATATCTCATTATATCTATACTTGTCTTATATCGATAACTGTCATCATATCTATATTTGACTTTATATTGATAAATTGGCATCATACTTAATACTATCATAAATGATCAGATGTATATTTATAAATTAGCAATGCATTTCCTGTTTATAGATCCACTGAGTATTTTATACTCACCCCTTTATGTTGAACCATTTCAGGGAAAGGAGAGTGAGACGTGGTCATCCCTGGCTACTTTTGTAATTCCAGCCGCGGAGCAGATGTATAGTCTTTTCCTAGAGTAGTATAGTTCACCCCATGATATTAGTTGTATATATATTTGAGTATGACTTGTGGATATGTAAATATATAATTGTATGTTGTGATGTATGTATATGAATGTATATATTGCAACAGGGGATGCAACTGCTATGGTAAGCTCATATGATATTGGCATATGTATGAATGATATTACAGGGAACTGCCATATGATTTGTGATGTATGAAACCATTATAAGAGTTGATAAAGATTATGTATTGTGAGTCGGCATAAGTATGAACTGATATGAGTTGTGTATTGGAGGTCGAATTGGGATTTGATATTGACATTAGAAGTGTTTTATTATGTTTTTCTATTTGGGCAATGTTAATATTACAGAGGAGACTCTATCCGTTTTTCTGTAAAAACTTAAGTGTTAAAAGAAAAAAAAATATGTCATAAAAATGGATAAGTGTAATAGAAACATGAATGATAGCATGTAACTTGGATTCTTCGCGGTACTAGTTATGTGAATTATTCCCGTGCCCTAGGACCGTCACAGCCCTATAGTGTGGGATGTGACAAGTAGGGCTAATTTTAGAAATTCACCAAAAATTATGTAGTATTTAGAATGATATGAATTTTGGATATATTATAGTTTCATATATCTAGTTTAATTAAAAATAATAATAAAATAACTTGGACATTTTTAGCTTAAGATATAAATAGGAGAAGCAAGGCTGCCATAATTTATACATTAACTAAATTTCTAGGATTAAATCTTAAGATTAAGATTTAAACAAAATTAGTTCAATTAAGGATAAGTTTGTTATAATTTTATGTATAATGAGTCTAAATTATGTTAATTTGATATGTGGCACCAAAAGAAAATAGAAAAGATGATGATGGTGATAATGGAAGGCAAGGAAGCTTATTTAGAGAATAAGGCATAATTTATAAAATAGGCTAATCAATAATTAAAGGTGAGTCGTAAATATATTATTATGCATGTTTATAGCTATTCCTAGAATTCTTGAACACATTTACTTGTTGTTATTATTTGGATTGAACCCTGATGAAACCATTTGATACCACATGTTCTTTATTGATTAATGATTGTTATTTGATATTCCCTACATTGACATATGTGACCTATTGCACCCTTATTTGCTAAATGCCTGATGATATGATATGACAGAGTTAATTGACCAATGGGATAGTGGGAGAAAAATCATTAGCATTATGCACAATGACCCACTGGATATAGTACAGTGTCATAGCCCAGTTAGAAGGGGTGGTAATATTCCTAACCATAAGGTCTGATCAACTTAATGTATTTCATGAGTTATTTCATGAGTTTATATCACGAGCATGTGATCCTAAATATGTTATGTTTATGTTTATTTAAGTTACTAAGCCATTGTCATATGTGACCCAACTTGATATTATTTATTTTATTTGTTGATTACCTACCTATTCATTGAACCCTATTATCTTGAATTTCTATATGACATGAGTTTTTCACTTGGCCTTATGTATGATAATATATTTATGACTCACTGAGTATTATTACTCATATTTTTATTGGTTTAATATTTTTCAGGTCAGGAGTAAATTAAAGGTAGCAATTCCAAAGGTTTTATCCTCTTTCTCAATTAGAACCAATGGTATCAAGTATTTTAATTTTGTCGTATATATAAAATATTATAATTCTTTAGAATGCTCCATGGGATTTGAGGTTTAGATATGTATTGGAAATAAGTGTATAAATATTTGTAATTTTGTAGAATGGAAGATAATTGTAACACCTTAGAAAAATGACCAAAATGTCCTTAGTATATTTTCTTAAAACCTGAATCGGTAACCTTATTTTTCTGAATTGTCGGTAGATTTTTTCCGTGGAATTTTGTTTGTATGAATCTAATTAGGAGATTTAACTGGGATTAAAATTATTAGGAAGGTTATTTAGCAATATTAAGGGAATTAAAATTAATAGTTAAGTGAATAAATCATATGTCACACCCCAATACCACCGGTGCGACGGTCCTAGAGCAATGGTAGGCATAAGGCCACCATAAACCCATAGAACCCTTAACTAAACCTATCTCATACTTAACAACATACACTTATCCAATGCAAAACATCATATCTCATAAATCATCATTTTATATCATGACATCTCCACTTGTTCCCTATCAATCAAAAGATAGTTCTAACATCAATATGGAACAAATGAGAGTCTACAAATGCCATCCATGATAACAAAATCAAAACCATTCCATATCTATCTACAGAGCTCTAAAAGAATACTTCTCAATAGACATGATTATATATATACATAATAAAAATAATATCCAAAATAATTACATCCAAGCTTCTTGTAAAGAAGAAGTCAAGAAGTTTTATCCTCTGGATTAGCTCTCTCTCGAGCTACACTGGCACCTGAAACCACAGAAGAAGGATGAGCCTTCAACTCAATAAGGTATGAATAACATAATGCTTTAGGTTAATCAAGAATCTGAGTATCAAACCATGAACATATACATATATATATACTTGGGCATGAAAGAATCTTAAGCTTGTACTTGAAGAAGAATATGAGTGCTTACAACAAATAGCACTATTAAATCATATCATAAATTAAATCATGGTTCTCATTTAGAATATAAGAATGCCTGTAAAGGATGGCATTAACAAATCACATATAAGATAGAACTAATATCATATCATAACGTATTAGTAGCCTTGCTACCTTAACGTAATACATATGCTTGTGCGGGCATATGCCTAGAGCTCATGTCCCCCTCTAGGTGGAACACTGATAAAAACCCTATCATCCGGGCTCCCATTGTGCATATGGACCAATGAATTTACTCTCATTGGGAAAAGCGTTCTATACATATGTATATCAAAGGGTCATTATAATAAGGTATTCTTAAAAAGTCAAATTTGTCAAAAGACCATTTAACATTCATATCAAAGGTTCGTTCATGATCTTGGTCCAAGAAAAATAACCAAGTCATTCTTATATTTTAAGTGATTACATTAAGAAGGTTATCCAATAAAGATTTCATATCATAAAGAACATATATGAATATTTAACAATTTATCTCACAAGGAGAAAATATACATTTATGTAATTTATAACTTACCTCTCAGCAAAACTTTTCACAATCAAGCTCAACACTTGATTAAATGAAAATCCTCATCAATTCCTTGAATTGTCCAAGCCTAATCAAAATTTCCAAATTCTATAAATTAGGATTTCCTCAATTAATAATACATAATATGATTTTTTATAATTTTAACCATCTTATAGTCTCTATGATTGTTTCCTAACATTAATTTAATTCATCTCTTAAAGAAAATTTGAAAAATAAGAACATAATTACTATTCATATCACTATTCATCAAAATTCATAAATTCTGGTATCTTCCATAATAACCATAATTAATAGCCTTAAATGCTCATAATATGTTCTATATAACTCATAAATAACTATTTTAACTACTAAAAATCTTAATCTAAAAAGAAAATGAAGTCTGGAGATATTTTCCTAAAAATAATTTCTTGAAGGATCTGGACTTGAAAATGATGATTGAAGCCTTTGAATGTGTTAATTTAATGATTTAATGCAATAATTTTGAGTATTAATACATTAGAAAACAAATGTAACAGATTGGAGAGAGATAGGAGAAGAAATGAAGAAGAAAGAAAGAAAAGAGAAAAAATTATCGTGAAAAAAAATGGCTACTGCTTATCTTTTAAATAAGCTACTGCCTCACTTAAATTTCCACTTTACCAATTCCACTTCGCCAAATTTCACTTCGGAAAATTTCACTTTGGCAATCCCACTTCGCCAGTCTCCATTTCGCCAAATTCCACTTCGACAAATTCCACTTCACCAATCTCCACTTCGGAAAATTTCACTTCGACAGCTCTCATTAATTCAGCTTGATCAGCCTCTATCCACCTAGAAATCGATAAGCCAGCTCGCACTACCTATTTTTGCCGAGTTGGAAAACCTTCCTCGATAACTCGCACTAAAATAGCTCGCAAATGAGTTACAGACATCCAAACTTCTTCATTCTTTTTGTCACTTAAAATAGACACTTAGATATCCAACATATCCAAAATTAAGGTCAAAAGGAGATCTACACAATTTATGGTAAATTTCTAAATTTCATCCTGAATTTACTCTCCAAGTACTATCCGAGCAGGTCTGATTAAATTAGATCTATCTTGAGATACAATTATCCAATCTCCTTGAAATTTTACAACCATCTAAATATCACATAAAGAAATATTTTTTATGTTTACACTTCTGACTCACTCAACCTCTAACATTCTCAAAATAAACAAACAATCTCAGATTTTCTGCAAGAAATAATGAACTAGACAAGTTCTGGTCGAGGAAGCATATCTCCTCACATACACAAAATTTTACAAAATAGTTCTTCAGACTTAAAGATAAGATATAAATCTACAACTTTTATGTTTTAGACTTTTTCAAATTATTCCTTTAAGATCATGAAAACTAACTCGAAACATCCTTCCCAAACACAGATTCTGAAATTCTCCAAACACTAATCTATCCACAATCATCTCAACAAACATGCATAAAAAAAATTAACAGGTATTACACATAAGAATAAATTAATTCTAAAGGTTAAGTTGCCTAAAACTTAGACTCATAAAACAAAAGTTTATGCAATTTACTCATAGCACAAGCTTGACACAATGACTCAACAATATTATTAAGAAATCTAATGTGATTATTGTATAGAGCAACCCGAACAGAACGAAGATGAGCATGACCAAGACGAGCATGCTAAGTGGACAATGAACAAAGAAAAGCTTTAATTAGTGGTGATGCTTTAAACTGCAGTAGCATAGTGTTGGCATAGGCTATATAACTTATTTATCTTCCATATTTGTTTTTATTTTTCTTCCTTATTTGTTTTTATTTATCTTCCTTATTTGTTTAGAGATGATTTCTAGGAATTGATTTATATCTTCCTTATTTAGCAAGATTTCTAACTAAGAGTTGATCTCTTGTATATATTTATATTCTAACATTATATATTTAAGGTGTGTTAGAAAACAAAACAGAAAAATATTCTCCCATATATAGTTTTTCCTTTCCTTTCGATATGGTATCAAAGCTTAAAGAACCTTGGACCTGATCAATTGTATATCAATCCAAGATGGAAGAGGAGAATTCTATCCAGCCGAATGATAGAGGTTCATCAGGCACGATAACTGCAGTACTCTAGGAAGAGTTTACGTCAAAGATAAAGGTACTTCTGAATCAGCCTCGTTCGTCTTCTCCAATGGAAACTCAAACTCAATCTCTTGCAATTTCCATAAAATTAGATGGAAAAAAATTATGGCTTTCGGTCCTAAGTTGTTGAGATGTTTGTCTCAGGAAAAAACAAGTTGGGATATTTGATTGGAGAATGTTCTCCACCACTTGCAACTGATCTGAGTTTCCGTAAATGTAAGATTGAAGATTCGACCTTGAAGGGATGGCTAATCAACTCTATGGATTCTACATTGATTAGTAATTTCATTAGATTTCCTACTACTAAATCTATTTGGTGGTGGTACTAAAAGGGATGGGCTGTATTTTGTCGATGATGTGAGCTATGGTCGTGTTTGTCATGCATCTGGTCAGCTTTCTCTTAAGCAGAATGATATTTGGTTGTGGCATTATCGTCTTGGACATCAATCTTTTGGATATTTGAAATTTTTATTTCCTCAGTTGTTTCATAGTTTATCTAATACTTCTTTTCAATTTGAGACTTGTATTATGGTGAAAAGCCATCGAGTTCCATTCCCATTGAGTTTTAATAAAAATTCTAATCCTTTTGCATTAATTCACTCTAATGTTTGGGGTCATTCTCCGATTTCAACAATGTCTGGCCAGCGTTGGTTTATTACTTTTGTTGATGAGTGTACACGTATGACATGGTTATATCTCATGAAACATAAGAATAAAGCCTCAGTGATTTTTCAACAATTTCATGCTATGATTACTACTCAATTTAATGCTCAGCTTCATGTACTTCATACAAACAATGGAGGTGAATATGTTAACAAGCACTTGGCTTCTTACTTCCATAATCATGAAATTATTCATGAGACTTCTTGCTCACAAACTCCACAGCAGAATGGGGTTGCCGAACGAAAGAATCGCCACATTCTTGAGACAGCATATGCACTTTTGAGTGGCAGTAGTGTTCCTAAACGGTTGTAGGATACAACTGTGGTTGCCGTTGTATACTTAATGAACTGTATGCCATCTCTGGTTCTCAAGTATCAAACTCCTTTAAAGGTTCTCTCATAATTTGTATCTATTCCATCGGTGTTAATTTTACCTCCTAAGGTTTTCGGGTGTGTTGCTTTTGTGCACATTTATAAGAATCAACAGACTAAACTAGATCCGTGTGTTGTGCGATGTGTCTTTCTTGGTTGTGGGACTTACCAGAAAGGCTATAGATGTTATGATCTAGCAACAAGGAAGACATATACTACCATGGATGTTACTTTTCTTGAATCTGAGTATTTTTTTCAGAACCCCTAATCTTCTTTTAAGGGGGAGAAATGTGGTGAAAGGGTGAATTGGTGGAATACTACTACAAATAATGGTGTGAAAAGTGATGGTGTGGTTTAGGCACCTCCTCAATTGTTTTCAGCACCTCAAAATGTTCAGTTAGCACCTCAAATAATTTAGGGAGAGGAAATATCGAGTATTTCTGGTTGTGAACACCATGGAGATATTCAGAAGAACAACTCCTCTCTCCAACAGACATATCCTCTTCAGTACCTGAAAATAATCCTGAGAATGATCTTGAGGTAAGCCCTAAAAGCTCTTCATTTTTCTCCTAAGGTTTCTGATGATTCTACTGCAGCTGTTTGATATCGATTACCAGATAGACATAACTGTGGCAAACCTCCAAGTCGTTACTCTTCAGAGGTGGAAGAGCGAAGGTCCAAGTACACCATTACTGATTATATGTCTTCAAAAAGGTTATCAGCTCTTTTGAAGGCCTTTGTATCATAGGTTTCAGCTATACCAATTCCCAAGAGTGTGGAAGATGCTGTGAAACATCCCAAGTGGGTGCAAGCTATGAAGGAGGAAATGGAGGCGTTAGAAAAAAATGAGACTTGGAAACTTATGGAAGCTCCAGAAAACAAGAACCTCGTTGATTACAGATGGGTGTTCACCATAAAGCATAAGGCTGATGGTACCATTGAAAGATATAAAGTGAGATTGGTTGCAAAGGGATATACCCAGATGTATGGCGTGAACTATCAGGAGACTTTTCTCCTATTGCAAAATTGAACATTGTTCATGTTACGACCCATTTTCGGATCACGACGGTCCTAGTGTGCGGGAGATGCCGAGGCGACCAGCACCCGTAGAACCCATCAATCTCATACTATGCAATCACTCACAATATCGCAGCGGAAATACAACTATAACCAATATTGTAGCGGAAACCCATCATCAATCAATAATAGCCATCACCAATCACATAACCATATATATAACCATTCACTCACATAAACACTATTCATTCTGTCACTCTGTCATTCATTCTCTAAATACTATAATTATATCTTCAATATTTCCATACATACATGTTCATACTCTAACTATACCATACAAAACCCATGGAGCAACTAGGATATAAACATACAAAATAATACAGTGTTTAATATAATTACACTGCTACAATACTGTATAATCCACAGAGAGCCAAAAGAGCTGGGATATCTGCCTCCTACTCTGCACCTGAGAGGGTAAATAGTGAGAGAGTGAGTATATATAATACTTAGTGAATCTAATATGCATCGACAAATAACAGATAATGGAATATCAATAAACAGTAGGCGGACGAAAATAAATGGATCAATCTGCTCAAAAACTCTGTAATTACAGAATCAAATACAGAATATGACTGTAAGTAAACAATCACATCAATAGAATCAATATCACATGGACAAGATGGAAATGACAGATATAGAGCCATGAAACACATAGAAATGTGCCAAGCACAAATCATTATATATATATATATATATATATATATATATATATAACATAAGACTGTACGGGTCTTATGACTAGGATATCCCTTCCTAGTATAGGGTATCAATCAATACAATATGCACAAGGCCAACAGCATGAAATCACTACCCTGCCGGAACGGCAACTCTTTCAAATTACCTCGAAGTCAATAGAAGCAATAATCACATCAATAGATGCCATTTCAAAATAATGGCATCGGCAATATCAATAACTCATCAGAAATCAATTGGATGAGTCTAAAGTCAATAAAATATCTATAATTATCGATTAAATGATGACCAAAGGTCTAATGACCAAAAATGGGAACAAACATAATTTGGTCATTTGCGACCAAAAAGTTGACACAATTGGCATGTCATTATCGCTAGCGACGGTGGCATTCAAATGGTTGGCCTACGAATTGTTCGGCATGATTTCGGTCCAATATTGACATTGCCCCAATTATCAATAAACATACACATGGAAGCAATTCCATAGGCAATAAAAACAACTCAATAATCTTCAACAAAGGCATCAAATAGGCATGGAAAACAAGTCCAAAACTAATACACAAAATTAGGCAAAAAGGCACAAATAGGATTCGGCCAAAAACCATTTTTCACATATAAACTCCAATTGACGTTTTATCAATTTGGGAATGAAAAAGGATGCATAGAAGACTCACCTAATACTCCAAATCACCAAGCACAATAGATTTGCTACCCAATTCCTCAAATCCTCGGTTTAGGCCAAAATCGGCGATTTTCTACGAACGAATTTTCTACAACGCAACGAACATCAATTAAACATCAATTAATACCCAATTAACTTATTCTAAAGTCAAGTTACACATCCTAATTCATATACTCAAATTCCACACTCACAACTTCATTTTAGGGTTTGAAAATTGGGAAAAATTATTTAATGCATCAATTGGTGTAATTAAACCATTTACCCTATTCTATTATCATCAAAACAACCTAATTAGACCATAAAATAAAAAAAAAATAAACAATTTACACAAAATACCTCATTTGGCCGAAATTTTCTCTAGATTTGTTCTTGATTTTCTATGGCTAATTTTGATGGAATAATGTTTGTATGGATTTAGTTTTAGGTTTGTAACAACTTTTCTTAACAAATCAATGAAAGAAATCCAAAGAAAATGAAGAAATGGAGCTACGGATGAAGAGCCAAAAATTCAGAAAATTTTGGCTAAGCCTTGGTTTTATAGTAAGACAAAAATTGGCAAATTACCCTTTTGGTCCTCCAATTTTCTAACATTTGCTATCGGTCCTTTTCCGCTCGGTAAATTATTCCTATAATTTCGTCGGGAATTGGAATTCAAAATGATTGTTCAAACATCTTATTTTTATTTATACTAATTAATAAAAATAGTTTCAGAGCCGTTTTGAAACTCATACTGTCGAATTTCCACTATTCACCGAAAATTCTCTTTATTTACGGTTTTGCCATTGTTTACTTTATCAGTGTTCTTGAACATTTTCTCATATTTATTTTTACTGTATTCACACATGAATATACATTAACATTTACTCTCAATCCAAATTCAGAAATTCATCCAGCGACTATACTGCTATTTTACGGCAGAGATATCGGTACCGACGATTTTCGAAAAATTTTATCATTTTTGCTCTAACTGAGTTTTCAAAATTATCCTTAGCCATTTCAATAATTTTAATTGTAATACCTTTCATTTTTTTTTGTTATTTTTATTAATTGTATATTTGTTGAATTGATTGAGAATATAGCAATGTTTTGATGAATCTAGAATTATGTATGCAGGGAGGAGTTTGTGAGGCTAGTTTCATGACTTTAAAGGAATAATTTAGTAAAGTGTAAAACATAAAAGTTGTAGATTTATACCTTTTCTTTAATTCTATAAAACGGTTCTGTAAAATTCTGTGTGTATGAAGAGATATGCCTCCTTGAACAGGACCTGTCTGGTTCATTATTTTCTGCAGGAATCTGTGAATATTTAATTTTTTTGGGAATGACTGAGGCTTAATGAGCCAAAAGTATAAACATAAGAAATGTTTCTTTATGTGTTATGTTGTAGGCTGTAAAATTTCAGGGTAATTGGATAAGTATAGCTCAGTTGAGAGTGAAATATATTAGACCTGTTCGGATGAATATTGGGCAGTAAAGTCGGGGTATATTTTAGAAATTCACCATAGTTTGTGTAGACCTTCTTTTAATTTGAATTTTGGATATGTTGGATCCCCTTAGTGTCTATTTTAAGTGACAAAAAGAATCAGGGGGTTTGGATGTTTGTAGCTCATTTGTGAGCTGTTTTAGTATGAGTTGACGAAGAAGGGGTTCCGACTTGGCAAAACCTGCTATTTATGCAAAGTGACATTGCGAGTCGGCAAATGCGAGATGGCATTTGCGAGGTAGAAATTGGCAAAGAGACATTGTCGAAGTGGCATATGAGAAGTGGAGTTAGGCGAAGAGAAAATTGGCGAAGAGGCATTGCCGAAGTGGCATATGAGAAGTGGAGTTAAGCAAAGAGAGAATTGGCGAATAGGCATTGCCGAAGTGGCATATGCAAAGTGGAGTTAGGCGAGGAGAGATTTGGCGAAGTGGGATTGCCGAGGTGGCAATTCGTGAAGCAAAGAATAGGCGAGGAGAGATTGGTAAAGAGGCATTGCCGAGGAGGCATATGCGAGGTGGAAATAGGCGAGGAGAGTTTGGTAAGGTGACATATGCGAGACGGCATATGCAAAGTGGAATATGCGAGCTGGCATTGCCGGAGCGGATTGGCGAGACGAGCTAGCGAAGCAGAATTGAGAGGCAGTAGCTTATTTAAACAGATGCCTAGTAGCTTTCTTTCACGATTTTTCTTCTTCATTTCTTCTCAAATTTGTTCTATTTATTTTTTAATGCATTAATACTCAGAATTAATGTATTAAATCACCAAATTACCACATTCTAAAGCATCAATATTCATTTTCAAAGTAGATTCTTCAAGGAAATCAGTTTTTGGAGAAATAAGATAATTTCTCTTCAATTGTCATTCTCTTTAGATTAATAAATTCTGGTAATTATGATAGTTAATTATGGGTATATAGGACCTATTGCAAGCATCTAATGCTATTAATTGAAATTAATATGAGAGAAATCAGAATTCATGGATTATTATGAATAGTGGCGTGAACAGTAAATTCGTAATAAAATTCAAATTTTCTTAAGAGATAAATTAAATTGATGTTGGGAATCAAAAATAGAAACTATAAGATGGTTAAAATTTTAAGAACTTTATTATATATTATAAATTGAGGAAACCCTAATTGTGAGAATTTGGAGAATTTTCATAGGAGAAGAGGATTCAAGAAATTAAAGGAGAATTATTAATTTTACAAGTATTTAAGGATAATTGCTTTGAGATAAGTATGAACATTGCATTTGCTTATTGCTTCCTTGAAACGATATGTCCAAGCATTCTTAATGTTCACACATATGATTCACATGTTATTTGACATTGTATTATTGAGCTATTAAATGAAATTTCCATGATATTCTTAAATAAATGATAATTGTTTCATGTGATTACTATATTTACTTTGTAAATGACTTGGTCATTTTTTCTTCGACCAAGTCCGTATGAAACCCATTTGTTAACTCGACCGAATTTTATATTATATGTTGATGGTCTTGTGACCAATTTGATTTCTTGTGAGATTGCAACCATATGACCCTATGGATAGAACGCTATTCCCAATGAGAGTAAATTCATTGGTCCATTGTGCACTTTGGGAACCTAGCTGATAGGATTTTTATCAGTGTCCCACCTAGAGGGGACCATGAGCTCTAGGCATATGCCTGGCCAAGCATGCATTTGTGATAAAGTAGCAAGAACTACCGATGCATTTTGTTGTGATAGGTAGCAAGGCTACTGATGCACTCTGCAGTTCTATCATGTGATTTGACAATGTTATTCGATTGTGAGCACTTCTGTTCTTGTAAGCTTAACCATATATATATATTTCTTTTATATTGCATGTTCATATCTTACTGAGTTGAAGACTCACTCCTCTTCTGTGGATTTCAGGTGATAGTGTAGCTCGCGAAGGAGCTAATATAGAAGACAAAGCTTCTTGACTCATTCCTACAAGAAGCCTCCATTGTAATTATTTTAATATATATATATATTCATTGAATTGTATTATGGTACTGTATATATTGGGAGTATACTCTAGAGCTCTGTAGTTAGTTATTGAGGATGACATTATTTTGATGTATGAACTGTTACATTTTGGGTTGCCCTTGTTCCTTAGTGATGTGGGATGTATCTTTTGATCAGTAGGGAACAAGAGGAAATTATGAAATGATAAATATAAAGATATGAATTATGATTATATGAATCATAGAAATGAATATTGAATGATATCTATATTTGACATGAATGTGTAGTATGAATGAGATCGATGATATGAGTGTTATATGG
>CANXYC010244308.1:0-23258 GCA_948193065.1 Aleurites moluccanus | reverse complement strand
AGGGGGGGGGGGGGGGGGGGGGGGGGGCAAAAATTAGGGCAAAAATTGGGGGTGTGGTTGGAAAACACAAATAACCAAAGGTAGTTTTATATATGTTTTAAAAATTTATTAAAATTGTTTTTTTTGTGGGTTCCAACCATCCAATAATTTTTTTACAATCATGGGGCCCCCGCCCCCCCCCCCCCCCCCCCCTTTTCTCTCTTTTATCGTTTCGTTGCTAGTTGTATGGGCAAGGATCCATTCCTGAATAGGCTTCTAGGAATTTAGTGCTATCTCAAAATCTAAGCATTCCAATGCACTTAATGGGTATTGTTAATCACTACCATTGCTTTGGATGTTCTTGCCTAAGGATAGATATAAAATTTATTTGTTGTTGGTTATACAATAAACAGACCTGACAGAGGAGTTAAGGTCATGGTAGAGCTCTTTATGTCTACTAAATGGTTGGCAACTTGACATGCGTGTTCCTGTGTGAGTTCCTTCAGATATTCTGATGTGCTATATATTAATGTTGCTGCTGGTCTGCAGGTGCTTTAAGGCATTCTTTACAAGAAAGGCTAAGTAAAGGATACTCAGGCAAGAGTTGGGATGAAATATATTTGAGACTACGGACAAGTACAGGTTGGTTCATGTATTGTAATTTTCATTTGTTTAAATTTTCGCAATACAATTCTGAGATGCAATATGTAACTGTTGTCTTGTGGAGAACTTACTAATGTTAGAAAATATTTGTCCGCTTGAAGGTTTTTCCATGAGAATTATACAAAATTGTGTTTGTGGAAGCATTAATTTGCAGAAGGTCGTAAAAGAAATGAATGATCATCTGAAGTAATCCTGTACAATGGCTAATTATGCAAACAATTCTGCTTGTTGGATCTGCTTGAATTCAATTGTTAAAAAAACAGGATTATCTATGATAAAAGGATTACCTAAGAATAGATATTTGTGTGAGGAATCTCAAAATCTGCTAGAGAGCACAGTTACTCAAACTCTGTGCTTTATCAAAATATTCTTTTGTTGATAAAGATACTAGAGTTTGGTCTTAAAACTGTGATTGCTGAAATCAATTTGAAAATTCATGTGATATTAATACTTAGGTCCTGCTAATGCTGAGCATGAGATCAGAAAGTGATAAGAGAAAAGAACCAAAAAATCTTACAAAGAGCTATTGAAATTTATTCCTCTCCAAAACCTGATGACCTGTCAGAATCCATTGAAAATTTTTGAGAAGTCAGAATTTATTAGCAAAATCTTGGTCCTGATGATAAATAGAGCTTCAATATCCTCATTTCGGACTTTAGAAATCCTCTCATTGACAATGTTTGGGTTAGCAAGAGAATAAAGACTTAGTTTTCTCTATCCAACTATTTTCCTTGCGTTATTCTAATTTCTCTTGGTAGTTGGTTGTTTTCTTTTCCTCTAATAACCTCTTATGCACATTCATTGTGAGAACCTGATGCTAGTATCAAGAAATAGAAAGCAAAAAATAAGTTTTGAAATCAATATTTGATGCTGAATAGTTTATTGTACACAACTTAGAATTGACATTAGTCTTGCTTCTTATGATTTAATTGTAAAATTTTTATGCGACTTGGGCTCTAATTTTTTGTGTATTAATCTTCCTTCTTATGATTGAAAGGTAAATTCATTGTTTGCTTTCTATGTGCATTACAAGTCTTTGCTGTGTTATGTTACCTCTAATGTCCAAATAAATACTCAAATGACTCTACTGATATTCTCAAGGTTATCTGGTGTTCCAAATAAATTCTGTAATAAGTGATGTTAAGGCTCTAGATAAAAAAAAAAAAGGTGAATCGATTGCAAGTTTGTGATTAGTTTGTTAAAATTTTGTGATTATAGCTTATTATGTAGCAGCTTTAGCTGCCCATAGAGGTGCCAGAGCACTAGAATCTACCAGAATATCACCTTTAAATTTGCATGTTAAAGTTTGGCAATTAAATTCTCCTGTTTTTGAATGCTATGAACTTCTATAAGAACATAGAATATGCATGCAGATCCATTTCTCCTAAGGTAGAGGTTTATGTTGGGACAGAGGAGATATTCAGTTAGCTGAATCATTTTAATCTGTTGCCATCATGTGTATTTTAGATTAATCAAAGTTTTTGTTACTACACCTTATAAGTGTTTTCTGTGATTTGTTCTCAGCACCTCCCCTGAAATTGATCGACTTACCTGGCCTGGATCAAAGGATCATGGATGAATCTATGGTAAGTGGGGTTTAATGGTTATATGCTTTTGTTTAATACAAGGATTTATGTATTGTAGCTTTCAACATCAGGATGATCAATACTAGTTCTTCATATATTCAATGAAAAAAAAAAGCATTTATCTGGTTTATTTATTTTATTCTGTGTAAGCTTGATCATTCAGTATGGTACTACAAACAGTGTATGGTAATAATCTCTGAAATCTCCCTTGCTTAGGTTAGTGAATATGCTCAGCACAATGATGCCATTTTGCTAGTTATCATACCTGCTGCCCAAGCACCTGAAATTGCTTCCTCTCGAGCCCTCAGAGTTGCCAAGGAATATGATGGAGAAGGTAAATGGCTAGTAACATTGCCTTTTTTCTTTTCTTTTCTTTTTCTTTTCTTTTTCTTTTTCTCCTTCAAAATTTTGCTTGGCTGATTTTTAAATTTTTCAAAGATCTGGATTGGGTTTTAATGATGGTCAAATATGATGTGCAAATTGATATCAGATGCTTCTATTTCTACTTCCTTGGACACATTTTCTCCTTCTACTCCTATGTCTGTGTTTTTTTTTTCTTTGTTCTGCTTCATTTTTAAATGATAAACAGCATCTTCTTATGTTGATGATAGGCACCAGAACCGTTGGTGTAATTAGCAAGATAGATCAATCTGCTTCAGATCAGAAAGCTCTTGGAGCTGTTCAGGCTCTCCTAACGAATCAGGGGCCACCAAAAACTGCTGATATCCCATGGGTGGCGTTAATTGGTCAGTCAGTTTCAATTGCTTCTGCACAATCTGGATCTGAGAACTCTTTGGAAACTGCATGGAAAGCAGAAAGTGAAAGTCTTAAATCGATACTGACTGGGGCCCCTCAAAGCAAGCTTGGTAGAATAGCTCTGGTTGATGCTTTGGCACAGCAGATTCGCAAGCGCATGAAAGTTCGGCTTCCAAACCTCCTTTCTGGGTAATTGTTTTCTATCTGCTGGATGACATTTTCCTCCTTTTTAGAGAGATCATACACATCTCTTAGTTTATCTGGTCACATGCATTTTGCATGTGGGTCTTCAAAAGCTGCTCCTGCAACACTTGGCTGTAGATTATAACAGGATTAATAAATTCATTGATGAGCCTTTCAGATAAAAATACTGTATAAATGCATTGAGAGAGGGAGAGAGACCTTGGATTTTCTCTTTAGGTAGCTTATGATTTTTGCCTAATTGCTTAATAGAGGTTTTCAGTTGTTTCCTGAAACTTTTGCATCTATACAGGTTACAAGGAAAGTCTCAAATACTTCAGGATGAATTAGTAAGGCTTGGGGAGCAGATGGTTGAAAGTGCTGAGGGAACAAGAGCTATTGCATTGGAACTTTGCCGTGAATTCGAGGATAAATTTCTCCTACACATTACAACTGGTGAGGTGAGTGTATAATTTTCTAATGTTTGCTCTTGTTCATACAAATCTCAAAAGTACTAGATTTGGTAGTCATGTTATTTTTCTTCCTTTTAATTTTATATATATATTAAAATAAAGTTGTAATATAAAATTCATTAAAAAGTAAAGCATTCCATTTTGATTTAAATGGTTGTGAATGTTTGATCATTAGGATGGTTCCCAAACTTGAGAAAATTTTACTGTGGACTATGATTCTTGACTTGTGCAAAATTCGATAATTCTGCTCACATGACTGTTGTTGTGAAAATTTAGCTCTTAGCTTTAGCTTGTATATCGATTAAATTGTGGGTACTTTAAGGAAGATCATTATGCCTAATCCCTTTTCTATGAGGGTGGACTCAGTCATAATCGTGTCAGTCAGGAGGCCTAGTGTTGTTATTTTAAGTGAAGGTATAGTTCTTGGTTGCCACAGAATCAGTCAAGTCAGTGATTGATGAGTGATGACCTCTAATGACAAGGGCTTTGATCTAATTGGGTAGCGAGAGATACGACTGTTCAGTACAATATAGACTTTCGGTAAGAAGAACGCTTCAAAAAGAAATTGATAGAAGGCCATACTTTAAGTCAGAATCAATAGAAAGACTTAGGCAGTCGGTTAGTTAATTCCATGGATCTCTACTAATTAAAGTCTTCTTAGTCCCCTTTAAAGTATTTGATGGCTTGCTTGATGGCCTTTACTCAAGGATGAAAGGCCTAGCCACGGTTGTTCTTGCTGGCTAAAGGTAGCGTTCTCAGAAAGAGTTAGACCTGTGCATCTTTCTTTCTATTTCTTCGAATTCATTCACAAGTGAGCCTGTCATCCACTGCCAAGTATTCTTATTGCATCTCATCTCTCTTTAGTGTCTTGGTGGTGCCTTCTTAACACCTTAGTGCTTTCCCTAAGGTTTCTCGCATCCCATGTTTATGTATTTTGTTAACATGGTCTATTTGTTACAGAAGAGTCTTGTAATCTTTTTGTGTAGTGTTTTACTTATGGTCGATACCATTCAATGTGGCTGCCATTTTGGTAGTAATTCATACTGCTAAGTGAGGCCCTAAATTAATTTCCTCTGACAATTGTAAATGATACT
This sequence comes from Aleurites moluccanus, assembly GCA_948193065.1. Taxonomy (NCBI): domain Eukaryota; kingdom Viridiplantae; phylum Streptophyta; class Magnoliopsida; order Malpighiales; family Euphorbiaceae; genus Aleurites; species Aleurites moluccanus. The sequence continues at coordinate 18,527 of CANXYC010244308.1, read as the reverse complement.
GAGATCCTGGTGAAGTTTGATGATCAGATGTATCAGATGCTAATCTGCGAAATCTTACTGCAGGGTTCTGGTTGGAAAATTGTTGCTAGTTTCGAGGGAAACTTTCCTAATAGGATCAAGCAGCTCCCTTTGGATAGGCATTTTGATATCAATAACGTCAAAAGGGTAATTCTGCTGCCTTTTACTAGTTATCTACTTCTGGTTTATCTTATAGTGCTTTCAGGAGTTGTGTGCTGTAATTTTTTCTTCTATTCATTTTCTATTAGATTGTATTAGAAGCAGATGGTTATCAACCATATCTCATCTCCCCAGAAAAGGGCTTGAGATCGTTAATAAAGGGTGTCCTGGAGCTTGCTAAAGAGCCAGCGCGTCTTTGTGTTGATGAGGTAATTTTTCTCCCTATCCTTTCATTGTAATATTGAGTTTTTGTAGCTCGTTGAAGGTCTAAACAAATTTTATATTTTGGTACTTTTGTGATGCATGCAACAAAATCTTTATTTTCATATCATTATCTACTTTTACCACCATGAATGAAAGATTAATAATTTTCGTGCAAAGAGTAAAATTTTAGTTTTTGTAGCTTTCAGCACTTCACATAGTACCTGATGTTATGATATGGATGTTTATGGTAACTGTTTATTCTAACTTTAGATCCTTTTGCTAATCCTATTGATGGAGAATAGGAAAGACAAGAAAATTCAAATTCGAAGACTTAAGCTTAGAACTATGGTTTAGATTTAATATTGGGCTTTATTGGACAAGTTATAGAGTATTTAGAGTTTAATTTGTGCATTGGTCTATTATTTTAAGTAAGGAAAAATTTTGTAATTTTCAGCTTTGCTGGAAAATTTTTCCCTATTACTTTAGGAATCTATTTTATTTTAATGTCTTATTTTAGAGTTTTGTGGGTATAGAATATTATTATTATTTTTAATTTATTTTAAGAGTCTAAATCCTTGTAGGATGTGAATTAGTTTATAAGTTCTTTACTTAAAAGTTTACCAATCTTTTAAGTCTATAAATACCTAGCATTGTAATACTTTTAATTAAGTTCTGTTATTGAATGAAAAAACCTAGCAATTATGCTACTTCGAGTTGTATGATGCAATTCAACTCTAGGTATGATGTAATCCCTTGGGATCTTAGGTGTGATGTCCAAGGAAGTTTATGTGTGAAGCTTAAACTATATCATCTAAATTTACTGTTCTGGTACTGTTCATCATTGCTTCCATAAATCTCTATTATTGCTTAATTTTGTTTCCCAAATCCACCCTTTTATAAACCCTAGCCTCCCTTCTATATTTTCTACCCATCCTAGCCTCCATATAAACCCAAATTTACCTCTTCATGACCAACTCTCTAACCCGTTCTACGTCACCTATATTGTGTTTATTGCCAGACACATGATTTGATCAGTCAAATTATGCACTCTTTCTTTGCATCAGGGACCATTTGTAGTTGTATACTTATACATTGTTAATGATAGCTAATTTTTTCAGCAAAATTTTTTTGGATGTTTCATCAAGTGAATCCAATTTGAGTTGGACATGTGTTGCAATTTTTGTTTAAGAACTACACCAAGTACAAGCCTGTCTCCTCATTAATGTTTATAATGTGGGTGTTTAGAATTCCGATTTTCAAATTGAGGTTTTATCAAATTGGAGTTTTGTCAATTGAGATTTTCAAATTAGCTTAAAAAAACCCAATTGAAATCACGTTTGAAGAGTAAATTCTAATCAAAACCCATTTTTGGCATTAACACCAAACACTCATCGCTTATTTTCTGTAAAATTAAAACACCCCCAATCACTGCCTGGTTCTGTTATGCTCTGCTGTGGAGTTCATGTTTAATTGTTAACAGGTACACCGTGTCTTGGTTGATATAGTTTCTGCTACCGCAAATGCAACACCAGGATTGGGAAGATACCCTCCTTTCAAGAGAGAGGTATAGTATAATTTAGTCATTTCACATATTTTGAATCTGTGCTAGTATTTGCTATTGGTCAAGTCATCCTTTTTCTTTTGTGATGTTAATTATTTTCAATCTTTTCCAAGGTCGTGGCAATTGCAACTGCTGCACTTGAGGGGTTTAAGAATGAAGCAAAAAAGATGGTTGTTGCATTAGTAGATATGGAGCGGGTATTTGTGCCTCCCCAACACTTCATCCGTTTGGTGCAAAGAAGGTATTAAACATGTAATTACTGAGTCATCTATTCTGCTGGTCTGCCCATGCGGTGTTTGAAGTATGATAGCATCACTGATGATGGACATATATATACAGATACACACACACTTGCGTATATGACAGTGTGTGTTCAGTAAAAATCTTGAGTAGCAATGTTAATAATATAGCTTTCTATGATTTTGTTTTGGTATAGTCTATATGGTGTATGTGCATACCTGAGTGGTTTGTTTTTCAGTGCATCTCCATGGATCTCAGTCGAGTGTTGTTGAATGTTTTATACCTTTTGGATGTGTACTTAATATTCAAATTGGTCTACTTTAGGATGGAAAGACAGCGCCGAGAAGAGGAGCTTAAGAACCGACCTTCTAAAAAAGGGCATGATGCTGAGCAAGCAGTACTAAATAGGGTAGGATGTTTATCATATAATGTATATATGAATAGTAGTTTTAACCTAAATCTGTTGTTGCTATTTTGTTCTATTTATGTTCTGTTTGTTGCTCAATTCTGTTTTACATTTTCCTTTTTTAGGCAACTAGTCCTCAAACAGGAGGAAGTTTGAAATCAATGAAAGAGAAATCCAATCAGGCAGAAAAAGAAGTGCAGGAGGCTTCTGGTTTAAAGACGGCAGGTCCTGAAGGAGAAATAACAGCAGGTTTGATGGTCTTTCTTAGTCTCTCTCTATTCATTGTTGCACATATGTTGTGCCTCTATCATATTTCATTACATTTTGGCATTTCATTGCTGTGGACTTCTAGAACTAGAACTTAAAAATTCCAAATTTTCTAGGCCCCCAGAGATTTGAATTTGCTTTCTTGTCTGATGCATTATGAACTTAAATGTGATTAAATATTCAGTGAATTTTTTGTAACACTAGTTCCAATCTGGAGGATCTATCACTGTAATTTTGATGAATTTAGTTTTTCTGCAGTTGGTTTCTCTATTGCAGAATTAGTAAGATGGGAGAAACTTGTTGTATAAAGTCATATGAAGTTCTTTGGTTTAAGATTCTTTTGCCACTATTCTCTCAGCACTGGCATATAAAGGAATTGATTTGAGAATATAACTGATCAAGGATAGCAGAGAGAATTTGCGAATTTGGTTATTAGTTTGGATAGGAAATTTAAGTAATTTTATCTCCCCAGGCCTTTGATTATTACTAATTTGGTTATTAGCAGAGACAATACATTCAATGTAGACAATACATTGAATGATTACTAATTTGGTTATTGGCAGAGAGCATTTTCCTTGTTTTTAAATTTCAAGAAATACCTTTGAACCATATATTTGTAGCAGTATTTTGTGTGTATGAACAAAGTCTTGATGAAGGCATGAATGATTTGCTATCCAGCTTCTCTCCCTCTTACCATGTAATAGTTTTTAACTTCCTATCATCTGCAGGTTTTTTGTTAAAGAAAAGTGCAAAAAAGGATGGATGGAGCAAGCGATGGTTTGTTTTGAATGAGAAGACTGGGAAGGTTTGACACTCTTTGCTTGAAGATGTACATTTGCTGTTAACTTTTACTAAATCATGCTAAATGTTTACTTATATGCTGTTTGCATTTTCTTATTGTTTTGTTTAATGGTTACAACATAAAATAGTTTCATGTGCTGTTTGCACAGTATTTAGAAAAGTTTAGCATTGGACATGTACGCTACTATATCTGTGATAGTAGCTTGAGTCCCTTCCTGTTGCAATGAACTTTTCAGATGTTTTCTTGTGGAGGTTTGTTGGGGTGGGACTAAAGAGCATTTTAATGTTATCAACATATGAGGTTCTTTTGGAGCAAGTCTGCTCTTTCATCCTCTAATGTATATTTAGCTCTAATCTAAGAAATATAGATTTGCAAAATTCAGTAGACAATGTAATTAATCGTGTATAATATGTACATCAATTTTTGGTTTCAAAATTCATATTATTTATTATGCATTCTGTAATTTATGATTATTGGATTCAGTCTTATCTTTTCCTTAATTTACAGCTTGGTTACACGAAAAAGCAAGAGGAGAGACATTTTCGTGGTGTCATCACTTTGGAGGTATGGAGAACCCCTCATGGTTTTGGATTTTGAGATTACCCTTAATTATGCTGTTTGGATATTCAAGTATCCTTTCAATATCTTTAGAATTTATTACCTTGGTGCTATAGGATGCATGTGAAGTTTCAGAGTAAGAAATACCTGTTCTGGAGGCCTTTCCCCTTCTTTTCTAAGTCAACTTTTTTTTTTTTTCAATTTGAGATTAGGAGGTTTCCCAAAACATAGTTAATTTGATTTGACTAAGGGCAAGGATAATATGTGAAATCAAAGTTTTTTATGCTGTAGTGGCTACTTGTTTATCCTTTTTTCAGTTAGCTTCTTGATTGTCAACCCAAATATTATATGTTCAGGCATTAAAGCATATGTGAACTGGTTGCTGCATTGCCTGTGAAAGGTAAATTGCAGTAGTATTATTGAGATGAATATGACTGGATATGAATATTTCTAAACTATGGGGTGTGTTTAGAAAATGGTTTTATGTTTTCTATTTCTAGTTTTAGTTGAAACTTTAGTATTGTTTAGTCTTGGAAAACACTTTCTATTTTCATTTTCTAGACATTTTCTATTTTCATTTTCCAGTTTTCTTCTCCATTTCCTAATTTTCTAATATTTCATTTTACAAATAGAAAACTGAAAATTGGAAAACTAGTTTATTTGTATAATTTTACCGTTGTACCTTTTCATTTGCCCCTAATATAATTATCTTATTAGGCTATTTATAAATAAGTACTATTCATTAAATGTCAATAGCTGCTGTAAATGTATAATAATAGATAAAATGAATGAGAAATAATAATAATAAAAAAAAAAATATAGGGATGCCATTACGAGGATTCCAAAGTCAATACCATTTTACGCCAGAGTTTTCCACGTACTAAATTGGGTTTTCAAAAGGCAGTGTAAATTTGGAAATTTTGGAAATGAGTTTCGTTTCTGATTTTCTATTTAGAAATTTTTTGCAAGTAAACATTAAATTCTATTTTCCAATTTTCTTGGAGTAATTTTCTGGAAAACAAGGCTTGTTTTCCACAACTAAACATGACCTTCAGGTTTCATTTTCTATGGAGAACTTAGAAAATGTGGAGAACATGTTCATTTGCCATAAAACCAAATATCATTTTCTGATTGAGAAAACTAGAAAATATTTATGTAGTATTTATTTTCTATAATCAATGAGTTGACAAATTAGAAAGTATATTTTAGTTTATGTTTTCTTTTAAAGTTCTATATGTTACCAAGTCACCATTCAAACTTTTCTATTATTGGAAAAAAATTGAAAAAGGTTTTTATTGTTTCTAATAATGAAAGAAAAGGAAAAATATACTAAAGCAAAGAGTAAAAAGAAAAAATAAAGGCAAAGCCTTGAAAGTTTTCAATAAAATTTATTAAAGAATAAGTTAAAAAAATAAAGTAGGGACAAGATGAATCCCAGCACCGTCTAACTGACAAATAAAAAAAAATTTTAAAAAATAAAAATTAGGAAGGAGCAACTAATGAAGAAATGATAATAGAAAAGCAACTAAAGAAAAAGGGGGGATGCTGCGATATGAAACCCACCTAATGGCGTAGAAACAAATGAAATGTGGGAAAGCGTGTTTTGAATTCGAAATTGCTCAAGAACCTTTGTTTGGGAGGAAAGGAATTTTAATGCTGAAGGCATTTTTTCCCCTTTCTGTATTGTTGTTCTCTAGCATACGTCTTTTCTACAAGTGAGAAATCTATAGCCATGACTGACTTTTAACTATCTGTTGGTACAAAACTGTCAATCTCTTAACTTCTAATCCCATGATGGTACTCCATACATATATATGCAGCTCACTGGTGGAATTTTTCGTCGTTTAATATGGCATTGCATACCAACAGTTTTCTCTCCCATGCACAGGAATGCAATATTGAAGAGGTTCAAGATGAGGAAGAACCACCTCTCTCTAAGAGTTCAAAGAATAAAAATGCCAATGGACCTGATTCTAAACCTCCTAGCCTCGTGTTCAAGATAACTAGCAAGGTTCCATATAAAACTGTTCTGAAAGGTACATATCTTGGGTTATCACACTTCACTTGGGTGCATTTTTTACATGGATACTATTTTAAGTTGCTACCATTTCAAGTTAAATCCCCTTTTCTCTTGCAGCCCACAGTGCTGTTGTTTTGAAGGCTGAGACTGTGGCTGATAAAGTTGAATGGATAAACAAGATGTCAAAAATCGCACAAGTGTCAAGAGGGCAAACAAGGAATGCGTCTCCTGAAGGTGGTCTTACCATGCGGCAGAGTCTTTCTGATGGTTCTCTAGTATGTGCACTTGCTATTCCAACATTTTATTTTCTTATAATCAATTTTGGATAGTTTTATACAAAATGTTGCTTTGATTCGATTTCTTGGTGCATGCGATGTTAGCTTTGTGTGCTTCTATTTTAGTTTTTTTTTTCTTAACTTCGCTATTTGATAGTACTGTAAATGGAAATTCTTACTTGCAGTTTACAGTCACCTGCTAATATTTAAGTTCCATGAAAGACAAATGCATACTAAATTTTAGATATTGTTGGGTTAGCCTTCCAAATTCTTTAATAAAAAAAATGTTTTGTGGTTTGTGCAGGATACAGTGGTTCGAAGACCTGCTGACCCTGAAGAAGAGCTCCGATGGATGTCACAAGAAGTGCGTGGTTATGTTGAAGCAGTGTTGAATAGTTTGGCTGCTAATGTTCCCAAAGTACGCGTGCTTCTCTACTTTTGTCTTCTTATAATTATATTGGTCTCTTATGAAAACCTTTGGTAACATTGTAATTGGTTAAGCAGGCAGTTGTTCTTTGCCAAGTTGAGAAGGCCAAGGAAGATATGCTAAATCAGTTGTATAGCTGTGTCAGGTTTGATGCATTAACTTTTGATGCGACAGATTTTTGCTATTCTAGGAACTTGCTACATGGCTTTTGTTTTCTTCATTCATGTTTGCAAGTCTCCTTTTCTCTTTTCATTTGAACTTCTATATAATGTCAGAGTTCACATAAATGCCTTGTGCATATTCTGCACAAGGATAAAAATGTTGTTCTGAAGTTGTTCTTATTCAAGCTGTTGCATATGATTTGTGGCTAGTGCTCAAAGAACAACAAGGATTGAAGAGCTGCTTCAAGAGGATCAGAATGTAAAGCGCAGGAGAGAGCGCTATCAGAAACAGTCCTCTCTTCTTTCTAAGTTAACACGCCAACTCAGCATTCATGACAACCGGGCAGCTGCTGCTTCCAGTTGGTCTGATGGTAATGGAGCAGGTATGTTGTTGACAAGGAGCCAGTCATATCTGAAATTTGGAAAACCTGCCTTACATGTAAAGGATGAATAGTATCTTTTAAGTCATAATACGTAAATTCTAAATCTGGGTGCAATCTTCAACTTCATGTTAAAATCTTCCTTGTCAGTTGTCATGTGTCAGAGAGCTTGGTGGTTGCTTTAATAGCCTGATCCTTAATTGGTGCCTGACTGCTTAACTTTGTTTTTAAAGCTGTCTGGTTCAAAGTGGTACTTCTACCCTGGACCAAATTGCTTCCACTGTTGCCTGATAATATAGAAGTTTTTGTTATCATGAATTTCCCTTTTGAGATAAAGCATTGTTATAATTGATATTATCATTGATTATCTTATTAAATCTTCTCTCTCCCTCTTTCTTCCTACATACTGTGGCCAACCATTTTGAAAATATAATGTTATATGGAAATGGAACAGAAGTTTTTGGTTTTGATTGTTTTGGTGGCTAGTTTTGTAGGGCTAGTGTGATCTGACTTGCTACGTGACCTTTTTCATTGATGACCGTTAATATTGGAGCAGTGCATGTTATGATTTAGAATTTTGTTGAAGTGCATTTATGGTCATTTTTTGGATAATATTTTGATGATGATGCTCTATAAATTTTTTGGTCACCCAATTGCAGAAAGCAGCCCCAAGACAAATGGTCCATCAGGCGATGACTGGAGATCTGCATTTGACGCAGCTGCCAATGGCTCTGTAGAATATAGTTCATCCAGATCTACATCTAATGGCCGCAGTCGGCATTACAATGACTCGGCACAGAATGGTGATATAAGCAATGGTTCAAATTCGAGCAGCCGTCGTACTCCTAATCGATTGCCACCTGCACCACCTGGATCTTCAGGTTACAGATATTAATAATGGGCTGACTTGATTTTTATAGAAAGTTCATATTCTCTTGCATTTTTGGCGGGTGAGTTTCTGCAAAGCCCACCTCACGATTTGATCATTTGGTCATTCCATTTTCTATTTTACAATCCTTAGGAGAGATTTATTTTTGCACCCAAGACTACAGTTCCTCATATTAGGTTTTTGCGGCTTGCCTTGGAACAATGGATTCAACGTGTTCTTGAATTCCATTTTTTATATTTATATACGCTATATTCTATTTTCTTCTTACCTGTTAAGAGTATATATATATATTTTTTTCCATTTATTCCTTGCCTCGTCATTTTTGGATGTTATGGCCTGTCGCTGTATTTTTGTTTATACCAATTAAGATTATATAAAACTCTTGGTACCTAGTAAACATTTTGGATAATACACTCGAGGGAAGTGTTATAGTAAAAACTTCCTATCATTACAATTTGAAATTTATTTTCTTTTTAAGGTTCTAGTTCAGTTGATAAATGTAATTGGCATTAAGTCAGATTTAATATGCATCATCTTAAAATATGATTAAATTGAAGTTCTACAATTTTCATTGCCAAACCATGGAGCTGTTGTATGTTAAATCTCCATATAATGCTCGAGGTAGGCAAATAAGTAAAATAATTGGCCCCTTTTTAACGTGTCAAGCATTTCAGACGGCAGTCGGAAGTTTTTGTGAAAGTACGAAAGTTTGGGATGTGACTATTTATTTTAAGTTCAGGTTTAAATGAAACATTTTAAATTATAAAGTTCAGGTGCTGAATAAAAAATGGCTTAAAAATTTGCATTAAGCCAAATTTTATTATTAATTGAGATCAAATGTCGCCAGCCGTTTAAGTGTAAATTAGTTGCACATTATAGGCCTAAGTGCTGGAGATTGATTAGTGCCCAATAATGCTATTTCAATCTCATACAATTCAAATCAAATCGAAATAAATAATTTTATAATTATTTAATTTAATTATAATTTAAAAATTAAATAAATTAAATAAATAATTGTATAATTATTTAATTTAATTATAATTTAAAAATTAAATAAATTGAAAGTTTAATTAAAAATGAAGCAAATCAAAAATTTAATTTAATTTAGTTTATAGTTTAATTTTTTTTTTTTTGTTTTAAATTAAAATAAACTGAAATTATATATATATATATATATATTATTTTTTATTATTATTATAATTAAATATTTTTTATTTTATTTTATTTATACTACATATTATTTTTAATCTAACATTAATTTAAAATTTAAAAAGAAAATTATTCATGAAAATTAATTAAAAAAAATAATAAAAAAATATAAAATTTAAATTTATTAATTAATAAAATAGATAAATTTTATTTTAATAATTGAATTATTTTTGGATTTTATTTTATTATGATCGATAGTTTTTTTTTGTTCAAATTTACAATAAATTAATGACAGTTTATAAATTCTTCATCCCCATTTTCAAATTTTGTTCATCCTCATTTTCAGTTTCTGTTTCGTTTTTTATGCTTCTCCATTTTGACTCGCGACTTCTCCGTTTCTTTCACGACTTCATTTGCCATTACATTTCAATTTCTTCATCCTTGATTAGTGATAGTCGAAATTCCTTGTTGAAGTGATAATCGACTTCTGAGGTTATGTTGTTTGCTGCATGTTGGTTTTTCGCATCCATGGATCACATATTTGAAGATTATACTGTTCCTCGTTGCCATTGTGGACAAGCTGCTACATTGAGAGCTGGTTCTGATTTACACCTTGTGAATATCAAAGGACGTACTGTGACACTTTTCTGTGCTTTTAGTTCTTCAATTTTTGCAGGGTTCGGTATTCTTTCTTTCATTGAAGAAACTGGACCTTCAAACTCTTGATTCTTGATCGGTTTCTCTACATGCAGATTCTTTTTTCCATGATGAACTTTCTTCTTCTGTGTTTTCTTGCTCTGTGCTCTCTTTTGGCTAGGTTTCTTCACTGTCCAAAGGCAAGCCCTAAAATCTACTAGCTAAAGAAGAAGATTTGTACGGAGCAGATCTGCTTCTAGTCAATATGAAAGCATTCTTTGGTGGTGAAACAACTGCAGAGAAAGCATTCTTTGGTGGTGAAACAACTGCAGAAAATAAACTTTAGCTACTTGATTATCATCTTCTTCTTCATTTTCTTGGTCTAAATCTTCATTTCTGTTGCTAATTTTTGGTTGAATTTTTGAAGAATCATCTTTAATTTTGCTTTTTCTCTTACAACCCAAATGAAAGAACATTAACCGCTTGCGCCATGAAGGTTTAGAACACTTGGGCTTGAGCTTCCATATCGAGTGGTGGCAAAAGAGGAGTTATTATTTTTATTTATTTAACTTTTTTTATTTTATTTATAATTTGGTGCCATTGGAATTTAGAAATATAGTTGAGGAGAGAGAGAGTGAGAGAGAAGAACAGAACAACCACTCAAGTTTCCACGTCAGCCAATATAATAATATAAAATTATAAATTTTCCACATCAGCACGCGTGACTTTGACGCTATTTATTTATTTGATTTTTATGTCTGCATGATACGTAATTGCTAAGTTAATGAGGTAAGATGTTAAATTTTAATTGCTAAGTTAAAGAGGTAAGATATTAAATTTTAAAATTCAAGAGGTCAACTGACTTTTTGTACCAATTTCAGGAGAAAATATATATTAAGCCATCTGGCAAATAAAAGAAAAAGACAGGAAAAATTACTATTTAGTCTTTATTATTCAGTGTAATTAATATTTTTTATTTTATTTTGAGAAATTAATTAATTAGCTCCTAATGTATGATTCTGTAAAATATATTAGTTATTTTGTTAATTTTTTTGTTAAAAAAATTAAAAATAAAAAGAAAATAATTTTTTATTATATTTTAATATATTATAATATAATTTTATACTAATTTTACCCTTAATTAAATCAAAATTCCAATATTTCTCAATCATCAATCCTTCAAATTTGTGACATTTTATTTATTGTTTAGTAATTTTTTTGTTAATTTTTGATTGATTTTGTTGGTTTGGTTAGTTAATTTTGCTGATTTTGGGGTATTTTTTTTTTTGTTAATTTTTTCTTTTTTGGTTTTTTGCATGTGAATGGCATAAAAGAAGAAATTACATAAACATTAAAGGGTATTTTAGTTTTCTGATGTGTTTTTAACAAAAAAATTAAATAAAAAACTATTTAAATGGAGCAAAACATTAGGAACTAACTAATTAGTTTCTCAAAATAAGAGGACGAAAGTGTTAATTATACTAAATAATAGAGACTAAATAGTAATTTATTAAAAAAAATAAATTAATACTTTTAGATTTATAAATTTTATTAATTAAAAAAGATATTAATTAATTAATAAATTTAGTAATTAAAGAGAATATTTACAATTCAATAAATATATATTTAATTAATTAAAAATTTATTATATTTTATTAATCTTATAATCAATTTAACATAAACTACTAAATGAATTAAAAAAAAAAACATGTGATCAATTGAATATGAATTAATTAATGAAATAAAAAAATATGTGATTAATTGAATATAAATTAAATTAATTAAACTAAAAATATGTGATAAATTAAATGAAATAAACAAAAAAAACATACGAGTATAATTACTTAAATTTAAAATAATTTTTAAGAGTCATATTTTAATAAAGTATCATAATGTATTACATGTACAATATTGAAAAATTATTAATTTATAATATGAATGAAATTATATAAATATTTTTTAAAAAATATTATCTTATTAATTTATTGAACTTATTAATTTAGCCTATTAATTTAAATTGGAACTATAAAAAATTATTATATAAAAATATTATTAATTTATCGAGTATTAATTTATAAAAATTATGTTATATAACTTAGAGTGGCTAAACTAAGAGCCACACTAAAAGGAAAAAGGTTGGCTCCACACTAATGATGAAGCTCATAGAAGGCCTGAGTAAGCTGTTGTCCAAAGAAGGCTTGTTGTGCAGCAAATGAAGGGGAAGCCCAAAAAAGAAAGGAAAGGTCAAAACTCTCCATGGTTAAAACCCAAGTTCGTTGTAGTCCATGGTCACCGAAGAACAACAAATATTATCAGAGCTCATGTGTCCTAACAGGCTAATAAGATTCTAGATCCCCATATGTGGAGAGACGAAGGATGGATGATGCATGGACTAAGAGACTGAATGAACGATAGAGCCAAAGAGTCAGGCCCAGAGTCATTGAGAAAACTTGAGGCAAAAAGTTAGAAGGCTGCTTGGAATGCTAGACAAAAAAAAAAAAAAAAAAAATGAGTTAAGTCCAGCCTAGTTAATGTGATGCAAATGACAATTCGGCATTCAAGCATAAAGCCCAATTACATTTGAGGCAGAGTGATGTAGCGGAAATCTTTTAAAAATCTGTTGATTCTAAATGAATACTAAATTAATAGGCAACAAAGTTTACTGATTCAAAATAATACTGAAAATTGGAAGAAACAGCTTTTACATAGAAATGTTATTTTAATTCAATAAAAAACTATATCAACATTAAGGCTTCTATGACTATATATAGAGAATAGTCTCTAGAAAATTCTAATTGTCTAATATGGTAATTTATTCTGAAAAAAAATAAATCATCAGATTTACATAAATGAGAAAATAAAATATTACAAAGACAATCCCTTAAAAGACGTCCTAAAATAGATTTCCTATTAAAAGAAAATAAGAAAATAAAAGTTATCAAAAATAAATAAGAAATTTTAAATTGCCAAAATGGAGGTATAAATAAAGGAATTTGGCCAAAATACGCCGTCAGTCATCGTCGAAGGCGATGAGTTGGATCCATTGCTCCATTTTTCATTGGATTAGGTCCGATCAATCCCAAAACTAAACACATCCAGTGGCCCATTTCTTTGACTTTGACCCTTTTACATGGTCAAACTGGCCCATAAACTTCAGGGTTTGAATGTCTACATCATTCTCTTCAGGATAGAGAAAATTTGACCTCGAATTGGCCGCCACATCATCATTAAAGGAATCCCCAGAAAAAGGGATGAGATGTTTTACATTGAACACATCTGTAGTATGAACATGGCTAGGCAACTTTAGACGATAAGCATTGGGATTAATTTTGTCAATAATTTCTACACGGCCAATTTTCTTTGTTGATAATTTGTTGTACTTGCCAGTAGGAAAATAGTTTTTGGTAAGGATTGTCCAGAAAAAGTCACCAACTTCAAACTCAACATGGCGACGCTTCTTATTAGCATCTTGTTTATACTTGAAATTGGATTGCTGGTTATGATCATGGATTGCCTTGTAAACATTTTGCAAGTTAGAAACAAAATCGGCTGCCTTGCCATGAATTTTGGTAGCATTAGGTAGAGGCAATAAATTCAATGGTTCTTTAGGAACAATAGAATAAACCACCTAGCTGAACCTTGTACTTCTGTTAATGGTATGATTATGGACAAATTCTGCTTGACATAACTTTTGATACCAGCTCTTCACATGCTCGCCTACTAAACAATGCAACAAATTTTTCAAAGACCGATTAACAACTTCGGTTTGACCATCTGTCTGGGGATGATAAACACTGCTAAAATTCAATTGTGTGTTAACCATCTTCCATAGACTACGCCAAAAATGACTTAGAAAGCAAGTATCTCTATCAGAAATGATAGAAGTAGGTAGTCCATGAAGATAGTAGACTTCACGAAAATACAATTGAGCAACTTTATTAGCATCTGTGGTCTTTTTGCAAGGAATAAAATGAACTATCTTAGAGAAATGATCAACAACCACAAAGATGGAATCATTACCTCATTGCGTTCATGGTAACCCCAATACAAAGTCTATACTAACATCCACCCAAAGTTGAGAAGGGACTGGTAGAGGCATGTATAACCCAGCATTAGAAGCTATACCTTTGGAAATTTGGCAATCCCGACACCTTTGCACATACCGCTCCACCTCTTTTCTAATAGTTGGCCAAAAATAAGAATTATGAACTAATTTCAAAGTTCGATCCCTGCCAACATGACCCTCTCCATGTAGCTCCTTTATAATTTGTAAGCACAAACTATATTCTGGGATGCACAATTGATTTCCTCAGAACAAGAAATCATCATATAATAAAAAGTTTTTCTTGTCTCTAGCTTGCACCTTTTCTAAGATAGGAGAGAAATACTGATCAATAGCTAATAAATCACGAAAAGAGTCAAATCCAGGTATCTCAACTGTCATTGTAGTCAATAAGCTCCTCTTGCGATTAAGGGCATCAACAACTCGGTTCGTTACTCTTACCTTATATCTGACCATAAAAGTAAAATGCTGCAAATATGCAACCCATGGCACATAACGTGATGACACTTTATCCTGCCTATTAAGAAGCTCCAATGCCTCTGTAATACCCTAGAAAGCCATAATATATATGCATGAATTAATTCTCAGTATGTGGTCCATTAGTCTTGAAATGGTGGAAAATAATTTTAGAGACATGGTTAGAAAGCAAACTTGATACTTTTCCGGAAACTGGCAGTGTCGAGAACACTGCCGAGAAATGAGCAGTCCAGGCAACAGAAGAATTTCTAAAGTTGATCTGGGGGTAAAAGATGACCATAATTTATGTTTAATTTTGGTAAAAAGAAATAAGTGAAAATTATTTAGGAACACTGACAAAGTAAGTAATGACATTTTTGTAAATAAATGAAAATTCAAGGTGAATAGTGAAAAGTGGTTAGTCGGGGTTACCGAATGACTCCATAATCATTTTTATAAATAAGTATAAATTAAAATAAGCCTATTGAATCCCTACTCTGATATCTAAATCCTGACAAAATTGATAGAATAAATTTCAGAAGATTTAAGGACCAAAGTGTAAAGGATGAAAGTGCAGGGATTAAGTTATAATTGTGCAAATTAGATTTTCTATTTATTTTGCCTTAGTCAAAAATTGCTTCATCTTTTCTTTTCTTCTCCACCATTGCCATATGCTTCTTCCATCCTTCTCCATCCATTATACTTCAATTTCTATCAAGTTTTCTTAAAGGAATTCATAGAAAAAATTGAGTTTAATCTTGGTTTTACTTATTCCATCCATTAGATTGCTTGGAAGCTTGAAGAATTTCATGATATTGGGAGGCAAAGATTTCGGCCACTTGAAGCAATTTAGGTAAGGAGTTTATTTGTTAAGTTTAATTGATGATTTAGATGTTATTTAGGTTTAATTGAATGGGTATGATAGTTAATTTCATTAGTTTATCCAAATTTGATTGAATCCCTAATTTGGATGGTTGAAATTGATGTTGTATAGAATGATATGTTGAATTAGTGTTAGGTTTTGTTAATTGATGTTAGAAATGGTTAATTGGATGTGTTTAGATAACTAATTGATGGATAATTTGATGTAGAATTGGAGATTGATCAAGGTTGGTTTTCAAAGTATGCAATTTTGCCCTTTTGGTGGAAATTGGTGGAATTGGAGTGTGCATTGGCTATTTGGAACATTAGGTGAGTTTACATTGCATCATTTGACATGTTTGTATCATTGAATTATTGATTGGAACACTTTGGTAAAACCCTTCCTTTGGCCGAACCAACTTTGCCTTATATTGCCTATGGAATTCTTTGATTTTTACTTGATTTTTCCTTGCCAATTTGATCTATTTTAATGTTGTGTAACCTTGTTTCTTTGATATCTATCTAATTGTTGCAATGTGGTTTGTTGTTGATTTGAATGGGCAAGTCAAATTTGAACCACAATCTAACCTATTGGCTTGCCATTGTATGCCCACCAAGTGTTCGATGAAATGCCTAGTTCATTTGCCATTGGCCTATTGGTTTGCATGCCATAGGCCTACCAATTGAATGTCATTATTGCCAGCGACATTAGCATGCCAATTGACCTACCATTTTCGGCCACCGAACTAACATTTTTTTCATGCCTTTTCTTATTGCTAAACTTACAATTATTGATTGTATATTATATATGACATTGCCAAGGAGCATATTGAATATTGTACTGATTGATACCAAACTAATTGTTATTGTATTGATTGTTATTTGGATGTCATTGTTGTTTATGGTATCCCTCGTTATTGACCCTGATATGGTTTGGTAGAACTACTGATTCGACAGGGTAGTGGGGAAATACTGTTGACCTTGTGCACATTGTATTACTGACACCCTAGCTAGGAGGGGTTATGGTTTAGGCCATAGGGCCTGATCAACCTTATGCTCATTGATACTGGAGATCTATATGGTCCATATTGACTGACTGGAGATTGTATGATTTCTTTTCAGACAGTCAATCCCATTATTTGTTTTTCCATATATAACCGAGTCTATATGTTATTTCTTTGGCTTTATTGTACCCTAACATCCATACTATATACTGTTATTTCATGGATTGACACAACTGTTTATTTATTCCTATTATTTATTGTGATGCATGTAAATTCACTGAGTATCATCTATACTCACCCGTTTCATTGTTTACCCATTTCAGGAGAGGAGTAGATTGCAGATTTATGTCTTCTATTGTTCCGGGATATCTGCTATAGTTTATGGATTTTTGTATTATGATTTATTTATTATTTTTGGTGTTCATTATCTAGCTGCTCCATGGGAACCTATTAGGTCACACGCATAGAAGTGTCTCAAACAATAAGTGAAAGAGAAAATTAAATTATGATTAAATGAGATTTAATTTATATATTTAATTATGGTTTTTTTTTTGCAATAATTTAATATGATTAAATTAATTATCGAATTTAATTATTTATATATGATGTATTTAATTAAATTAGGACCATTGGATTGTGTTAATATTAGGATCAATAAGTCCAAGGTCAAAGGAGTGTGTTTGGCCTTTCAATAATGGCATTATTGTCATTAGGCTTATTGTTTTAATCTAAGCCGTTAGATTAAAACCTAATTAATTAAGGGCCATATAAATATAATGAGATCATAATTAAATAAAACTCTAAGTCATAAATGACATCCTTTGGCCGAAAATATTGAGAGGAAAATCAAGAAAGAATTCGGCTACCATTCCTTCTCCATCCAAACCGAAAATCCTAAGGCTTGCAACTAAGGATTTTTGGCATCTCTTTCCTAAAAGCTTGTTGTTTGATCTTCGCGTGGATTACTAGTCGGGCTTTCCTCATCTTGTGGGAAAGATAGTGGTTTGCTACAACCCTTTCTTAATGATCAAGTGAAGAAAAAGTTTCCAAACATAAAGGTAAAGATCTTGATTTTTTAATTATTATTCAATTTTAATTAACATATAGATCTTGGTTTGGGATTTTTTTTATTTTTCCGCTGCGCCTAACAGCCTAAATCCCAACAGCTTTTAGGAAAGAGGTGCCAAAAATCCTTAGTTGCAAGCTTTAGGATTTTCGGTTTGGATGGAGATGGAATGATGGCCGAATTCTTTCTTGATTTTCTCTCAATATTTTCGGCCAAGGGATGTGATTTTATGACTTAGGGTTTATTTAATTATGATCTCATCATAATTATATGGCCCTTAATTAATTAGGTTTTAATCTAACGGCTTAGATTAAAATAATAAGCCTAATGACAATAATGCCATTAATAAAAGGTCAAACACACTTCTTTAACCTTGGACTTATTGATCCTAATATTAACACAATCCAATAGTCCTAATTTAATTAAATACATCGTATGTAAATAATTAAATCAGATAATTAATTTAATCATATTAAATTATTGAAAAAAAAAACTCCATAATTAAATATATGAATTAAATCTCATTTAATCATAATTTAATTTTCTCTTTCACTTATTGTTTGAAACACTTCTATGTGTGTGACCTAATAGGTTTGCTAATTAAATGGCAACTTAAGTCCTTAATTATTTCCTTAAATTAATTTAGGAAACTTTTAAGTGGGATTCCTATTTCCAAAATAGAAAATTTCCTTAAAAGGTAATCCTTGTCCAACAAGGATAATATGAATTAAACTTCTTTAATTCATAATCCATTCTCCAATTGAACCTCTCTAACTTAAGTAGATTGTAACACCTTAGCCTAAACCCTGATAGGGACCTTTAGGGAAATTATTTTCCTTTCTTTATGATGTGTTAATATGATATGTGAATGCATGGAATATATATGTATGCATGTTATATGACCTAATTTTTAGGCCTAGAGTTG
>CANXYC010244195.1:0-17283 GCA_948193065.1 Aleurites moluccanus | reverse complement strand
GAAAATTGGAAGTTTAAGAATCTGCTTACTATTCATGTCACTATTCATCAAATTCCATAAATTCTGATATCTTGAATATTAATCAAAATTAATAGTCTTAAATACTTATAATAGGGTCTATATACTCATATAGATCTATTTTATCTATCAAAAATTCTTAATCTAAAGAGAAAATAAAGTTTGGAGAAAATTACCTTATTTTCCCCAAAACTGAGTTCCTGAAGAATCTGACTTGAAAATAATGATTAAAGCCTTAAATGCACTAATTTAATGATTCAATGCATTAATTTTGAGTATTAATGCATTAAAAGTAATCGGGACAAATCTGAGAAATATAGAAGAAGAAATGAGAATGAATGAAGAAAAGAGAAGAAGAAGATATCGTGAAAATAGCTACTGCATCTCCTTTTAAAATAAGCTATTGCCTCTCAGCTTCCCACTTCGCCAAACTCACTTCGTATATGCCACCTCGGCAATGCCTCTTCGCCAATCTCTCCTCGCCTAATTCCACTTCGCATATGCCACTTCGGCAATACCTCTTCGCCAATCTCGCCTCGCCTAATTCCACCTCGCATATGCCACCTCGGCAATGCCCATTTTGGCGAGCTGGAATCCTGCTTACTAGCCATGTCATCACTTCTCACTAAAATGACTCGCGAGCGAGATAAAGAAGTCCAAATGTCTTGATTCTTTTTCCCCAAATAACTAGACACACATGCTATAATTTCATGCTTACCCCTCCAGCTCAATCAGCCTCTAATTATTTTTGAAATCGAGGAATCACCTTGCACTACCTATTCTGTCGAGCTGAAAAACCTTCCTTGTCACTCCGCACTGAACTAGCTCGCAATTGAGCTATAGGCACCCCAAATTCCTTAATTCTTTTTGTCACTTAATATAGACACTCAGGGGTCTATCATAACTAAAATTCAAATCAAAAGAAGATCTATAAAATTTATGGTGAATTTCTAAATTCACCCTGACTTTAATCTCTAAAAATTGTCCAAGCATGTCTGATTAAATTAGCCATCTCTTGAATTACAATTATCCAATCTTATTGAAATTTCTCAATCAATACTATATATAGAAGGTCAATAAACAGACTCCAATTTTCCCCATTCTCATAATATACATCAACTTACTGCAGGAAAATAGGAAACTAAATAAATTCTGGTTAAGGAATATATCTCCTTACACACACAGAATTTCCAAAGCAATTTTACAGATTCATGACAAAAAATCTGCAATTCATATGATTTATACTTTTCTAATTTATTCCTTTAAAACCTCAAAACCGACTCATCAAATTATTCCTGAATACCAAAAATTTTGAAATTTCTCCAAAATATTTATCCACACATCTCAGAAAAATCAGAAATGAAAATAAAACAAAAATAAAAAAATCAAATATTTATTATTGGGTATTATATTCTCCCCCCTTAAATAAATTCGTCCTCAAATTTAAAGAACTTACCTTAAACTTGGAATAAATGGGGATACTTGGCTCACATAGATTGCTCACTCTCCCAAGTACACTCTTCCATAGCTTGATTCCTCCATAGATCCTTAACCATTGATATATCTTTATTCCTTAGCCTCTTGATCATTCGGTCCACAATGGCAATTGGAACCTCTTCATACGTTAAATCTGGTTGAAGGTCCATTGCTGGAACTTGCAGCATATGAGAAGGGTCTGCCATATATTTTCGAAGCATAGATACATGGAATAATGGATGCACACAATCCATGGTAGGTGACAAAGCTAACTTGTATGAAACCTCTCCAACTTTGCTCAGAATTTTAAAGGATCCAATAAATCATGGAGATAACTTGCCTCTCTTATCAAACCTTAAAACTCCTTTCATTGGTGAGATCTTTAAAAATACTAGGTCTCCAATGGAAAACTAAAGATCTTTTCTCTTTGGATCAGCATAACTCTTTTGGCGGTCGAAAGCTGTCTTTAATCTCTCCCGGATCAACGGAATCTTTTCCGATATATATCTTATCAATTCTGGTCCTTTAATATGTTTTTCTCCAACCTCATCCCAACACAAGGGAGATCTGCATTTCCTGCCATATAATGCTTCGTAAGGAGACATCTGAATCGTGGAATGATAGCTGTTATTGTAGGCAAACACTATCAATGGCAAGTGCTTATCCCAATTTCCTCCAAAATCTAGAGTGCATATCCTCAACATGTCTTCCAGAGTTTGGATGGTCCTCTTTGATTGCCCATCTGTTTGCGGATGAAATGCTGTGCTGAAATCAAGCTGTGTACCCAAGCACTCTTGTAATTTTTGCCAAAATCTCGAGGTGAACTGAGTACCTCTATATGAGATGATCGAAACTGGAACTCCATACAGCCTGACAATCTCATCGACATAAATCTGCGCATATTACGAAGCCGTATAAGTCGTCTTGACCGGTAAGAAAGGAGCTGACTTGGTTAATCTATCAACAATAACCCATATTGAATCATGTCCTCTTGAAGTCCTTGAAAATCCAACTACAAAATCCATAGTTACTCTCTCCCATTTCCATTATGGTAATGGAAATTCTTGAAGTAATTTAGAAGGTTTTTGATGCTCGAATTTGATTTGCTGACAAGTTAGACATTTAGCTATATATTCTGTGACATCTCTTTTCATTCCACTCCATTAGTAAAGACTCTTGATGTCATGGTACATCTTTGTTGCACCTGGATACACACTATAGTTAGAATGATGAGCTTCCTTGAGAATTACATCCTTCAATCCATCCATAGCTGGAACACATAATCTATTGCCCAGTCTCAATACACCATCAACTATGGTAAAGCCTGAAGCTCTATCTGTCCCCACATCATTCTTTAGCTTTGCCAATTGAGGGTCCTTATCTTGTGCTTCTCTTATCTGATCAATAAGTACCGGTTTGACTTAGAAATGGGCTAAAAGCACTCCTGAATCAGACATATTCAAACTAATTCCCAACTCACGCAATCTTTGCATCCCTCTCACTAGAGATCCCCTTCTAACGTGGATATGGGATAAACTTCCCAAAGACTTCCTACTCAATACATCCGCTACTACATTTGCTTTTCCTGGATGGTACAATATTTCACAATCATAATCCTTAAGCAATTCAACCCACATTCTCTGCCTAAGATTAAGATTTTTCTGCAGAAATATATATTTCAAGCTCTTATGATTTATGAAGATTTCACACTTCTCTCTATACAGGTAGTGTCTCCAGATCTTCAATGCAAATAATACTGCAGCCATCTCCAAATCATGCGTAGGGTAATTCACCTCATGCTTTCTCAATTGTCTTGAAGCATAGGCTATCACCTTACCATGCTGTATAAGCACACAACCAAGCCCTACTCTCGATGCATCACAATACACTGCAAATCCTCCTTCATCAGACGGCAAAACTAAGACAGGTGCCGTGGTGAGACAAGTCTTCAACTTATGGAAACTTTTTTCGTAAACATCTGTCCATTGGAATTTCACTTACTTCTGAGTAACTTTGGTCAAAGGTGCTACAATCTTGGAAAAATCTTGCACAAATCTCCTATAATACCCTGCCAAACCCAAGAAACTTCTAACTTCTGAAATGTTTGTGGGTCTAGACCAATTAAGGATTGCATCCACCTTCTTTGGGTCAACTTTAAGTCCTTCCTTACTCACCACATGTCCAAGGAAACAAACACTATCCAGCCAAAACTCACACTTGGAGAACTTGGCAAACAACTCATGCTTCCTCAAGGTTTGCAATACAATCCGAAGATGTTCTTCATACTCTTCCTTGCTCTTAGAATATACAAGGATGTCATCGATGAATACAATGACAAACTTGTCCAAAAATGGCCTGAACACCCTATTCATTAAATCCATGAATGCAGCTGGTGCATTAGTCAATCCAAACGGCAACACTAAGAACTCATAGTGTCCATATCTAGTCCGGAAGGCCGTCTTCGATATATCCTCATTTTGAATTTTCAACTGATGATAACCTGACCTCAAATCTATCTTGGAGAAATAACTTACACCCTGCAACTGATCAAATAAATCATCTATTCCGGGTAAAGGATACTTGTTCTTGATGGTAACCTTGTTAAGCTGCCTGTAGTCAATACATAATCTCATAGAGCCATCCTTCTTCTTCTCAAAGAGTACAGGTGCTCCCCATGGAGAACTACTAGGTCTAATGAATCCCTTATCAAGCAAATCTTACAACTGGATTTTCAATTCTTTCAACTCTACTGGTGCCCTACGGTAGGGAAGAATAGAAATCAGACTCGTGCCAGGTAGCAATTCGATACCGAACTTTATCTCTCTATCCGGTGGCAACCCTGGTAATTCTTCAGGAAATACATCCAGAAACGCATTAACTATTGGAATTTGCTCCTTATCTCTCACTTCCTTACGAGCATCTCGGACATAAGCTAAATACCCTTGGCAACCTTTCCTTAATAACCTTATTGCCCCAATGGAAGATATCACATTATATGGCACTTCACTCCGCTCCCCTTGAAACTCAAATTCCTCACCCGAAGGTGGCTTGAAGACTAGCTTTTTCCCATTGTAATCTATAGTAGCATAGTACTTAGACAACCACTCCATGCCCAAAATCATGTCAAAATCCAATACAGGCAATTCAATCAAATCTACCTCCAAATTCTTGCCGCCTATGCTAACTACACATGATAGATAAAAGTTCTGAACTTCAATTTCTTCCTCTAGAGGAGTAGAAACAACCAACACACTTTCAAACAATTCACAAGGCATATGCAATTTCTTAGCAAAACATGATGACACAAAGGAATGTGTAGCTCTTGAATCAAACAGCACTTTAGCATTCAAAGTTTAGATCGGGAGAATACCTGTAACAACTGTGTTAGATGCATGGGCCTCATGCTGTGCTAAAGCAAAAACTCTGTCTCTACCTCTACCCATGGGAGTTGATCCTGAAGCCTGAGCCACATGCTGTCCTGACCCTCTGCCAGTCTCAACAGTCCTGCCTAAAATACCCCTGCCTGCACCTGGCTGCTGACTAATACTCCTCTCTCTACTCATCTAAACTGTAGCTTGAGAAGCCTGAGGTCTATCTCCAAAGGGTGGTTATGGATAATTCTTGAGCAAATGACCTTGTTGTCCACACCTAAAGCATGCTTCTGATGCATAATGACAAGGGCCATTATGAAATTTACCACATGTAGGATACAAAGGTTTAGGAGTCCTGGATGGTGCAAAACTAGCTGAACCATGGCTCATCTGAGAAGTAGGTCCAGAAGTAGTCCGACTCTACTGTGGTCTCTCTAAAGGTCCTTTATTCCCACTCCTAGAAACTGACTGATGAGCCACTCCCATATTCTTCATCCCGCTATCTTGTTTAGAAGAACTACCTATTTTAAATTTCTTCTTCTCAACCCTTTCGGATCTAGCTTCCATCTTTCTATTCTCAATTATTCTAACTTTATCCACCAGCTTAGAGTAAGAATCAAACTCAAGAGCAACTAGGAGTTTAAATAGTGGAGCCACTAATCCTCTGTGAAACCTCTGAATCCGTGCTGCTTCTGTGGGCATCAATGCAGGAGCAAATTTGCTTAACTAACTGAACTTCCTAGCATACTCTGAAACACTCATACCAGGGGTCTAAACCAATCTCTCAAATTCTATTGATTTGGCTTCCCTCACACTCTCTGGAAGAAATTCATTCATCACTAGTTCCTTGAATCTCTCTTAAGAAAGATCTTCATTTCCCCGAAGCATATCAGAAATGCTTCTCTTGAACCAATCCTTAGCCTCAGCTTTCATTAAATACCCCATAAATTCTATAGCTCTTCTATCCAGAATCCATAGAATCTATATTTTCTTTTCAATTTCTTCCAGAAAATCTGTAGGATCCACTTCACCTTTATACTCTGAGGGCTTAAGCTTAAGAAATCTCTCGAATGATACCTCTTCCTCTTAACGTATAACGAGTGGTGGAACTACTGGAGGAACAGGGATCTTTGGAGCCTGTACCAGAGGTACTTGCTGTTGTCTTTGTTGAGTAATAAATTCACCTATCATTGTATAATTCCTTTGCAGTTGCTCCAATTATTGAGCCATATTAACCACATCTATTGGTGGCACAAGTGGAACTTCATTTCCTCCATTTCCACATACAGAACCTTCTTCAGAAGGCAAATCTCGCCTAGGACGATCTCGACCTAGTCCTCTACCATGACATGGAGGCATCTCGATACTGATAAAAGAAACAAAGCAAACTTAGACTCAAAACACAAGATTAACGCAGGTCTATACTAAAGAAATACACAACATTGACGTGACATGGATCCTATGCTCCGTAGTTATCTTAATCAACACTTATACTAGAGCTCATGCTTATCTATCTATCTTCTATCTTAAGGATTATAAACCTATAGCTCTGATACCACCTCTGTCACACCCCAACTCTAGTGGTGCAATGGTCCTAGGGCAAGGGTAGGCTTAAGGCCACCATAAATCCGTAGAACACTCATATCCTGGATCTCATTCATATAATATATATTCATATCAAATACATATATCATTACAATATTCATTCCTATGATTTATGTAATCATACTTCATTCATTTATATTCATTATCATATAATTTTCTTTTATTCCTTACTGATCAAAAGATACATCCCACATCACTAAGGAACAAGGGCAACCCAAAATGTAACAGTTCAGACATCAAATTAATATCATCCTCGATATCTAACTACGGAACTCTATAGTATATTCCTCATACATACAATACCATAATACAATTCAATAAATATATATCAAAATAATTACAATGATGGCTTCTTAGAGGAATAAATCAAGAAGCTCGATCTTCTATATTAGCTCCCTCTCGAGCTACACTATCACCTGAAATCCACAGAAGAGGAGTGAGCCTTTAACTCAGTAAGATATGAACATGCAATATAAAGATCAATCCAAAGAAAGGTCAATCCAATGAAATGTGGGTAAGAAAACATCATATGGTTATGCTTACAAGAATAGAAGTGCTCACAATCGAATAGCACTGTCAAATCACATGATAGAACTGCAGAGTGCATCAGTAGCCTTGCTACCTATCACAACAGAGCGCATTGGTAGTCCTTGCTATCTTATCGCAAACGCATGCTTGGCCAGGCATATGCCTAGAGCTCATGGTCCTCTCTAGGTGGAACACTGATAAAAACCTTATTAGCTAGGTTCCCAAAGTGCACAACGGACCAATGAATGTACTCTCATTGGGAAGAGCATTCTATAGGGTCATATGGTTGCAATCTCACAAGAAAACATATTGGTCACAAGACTATCAACATATAATATAAATTCAGTCAAATTAACAAATAGGTTGAACTTGATCCAAGGAATGATGACCAAGTCATTTACAATATATACATGGTAATCACATGAAACAAATTGTCATTTTGTTTGAGAATATCTTGGGAATTTTAATTGATAGGTCAGTAATACAATATTATATAACATGTGAATCATATATGTGAACATTAGGAAAGTTTGGACAATTCATTTCAAATAAGCAATGTACATATGCAATGTTCATACTTACCTCAAAGCAATTTATCCTCAGTTACTTGTACAATCAATAATTCTCCTTTAATTTCATGAATCCTCTTTTCCCTATGACATTTTCTCAAATGCTCAAAATTAGGGTTTCCTCAATTAACAATACATAATATGATTGTCTATAATTTTAATCATCTTACATCCTTTATTATTGTTTCCTATCATCAATTTAATTAATCTCTTAAGAAAATCGGAAGTTTAAGAATCTGCTTACTATTCATGTCACTATTCATCAAATTCCATAAATTATGATATCTTGAATATTAATCAAAATTACTAGTCTTAAATACTTATAATAGAGTCTATTTACTCATATAGATCTATTCTATCTATCAAAAATTCTTAATCTAAAGAGAAAATAAAGTTTGGAGAAAATTACCTTATTTTCCCTAAAACTTTATTACTGAAGAATCTGACTTGAAAATGATGATTAAATCCTTAAATGCACTAATATAATGATTCAATTCATTAATTTTGAGTATTAATACATTAAAAGTAATCGGGACAAATTTGAGAAATATAGAAGAAGAAACGAGAATGAATGAAGAAAAGAGAAGAAGAAGATATCATGAAAATAGCCACTGCATCTCCTTTTAAAATAAGCTACTGCCTCTCAGCTTTCCACTTTGCCAAACTCACTTCACATATGCCACCTCGGCAATGCCTCTTCGCCAATCTCGCCTCGCTTAATTCCACTTCGCATATGCCACCTCGGCAATGCCTCTTCGCCAATCTCGCCTCACCTAATTCCATTTCGCATATGTCACCTCGGTAATGCCTTTTCGCCAATCTCGCCTCGCCTAATTCCACTTCGCATATGCCACCTCGGCAATGCCTCTTCGCCAATCTCGCCTCGCCTAATTCCACTTCCCATATGCCATCTCGGCAATGCCTCTTCGCCAATCTCGCCTCGCCTAATTCCACTTCCCATATGCCACCTCAGCAATGCCCATTTTGGCAAGCTGGAATCCTGCCTCACCAGCCATCTCATCACTTCGCATTAAAATGGCTCGCGAGCGAGATAAAGAAGTCCAAATGTCTTGATTCTTTTTCCCCAGATAACTAGACACACAGGCTACAATTCCATGCTTACCCCTCCAGCTCAATCAGCCTCTAATTATTTTTGAAATCGAGGAATCACCTCGCACTACCTATTTTGTCGAGCTGGAAAACCTTCTTTGTCACTCCGCACTGAACCAGCTCGTAATTGAACTACAGGCACCCCAAATTCCTTAATTCTTTTTGTCACTTAATATAGACACTCAGGGGGTCTATCGTAACCAAAATTCAAATCAAAAGAAGATTTATAAAATTTATGGTGAATTTCTAAATTCACCCAGATTTTACTCTTCAAAAATTGTCCAAGCAGGTCTGATTAAATTAGCCATATCTTAAACTACAATTATCCAATCTCATTGAAATTTCTCAGTCAATACTATATACAGAAGATCAATAAACAACCTCAAATTTTTCCCATTCTCAGAATACACATCAACTTACTGCAGGAAAACAGGAAACTAAATAAATTATGGTTAAGGAATATATCTCCTTACACACACAGAATTTCCAAAACAATTTTATAAATTCATAACAAAAATCTGCAACTCACATGATTTACACTTTTCTAATTTATTCCTTTAAAGACTCAAAATCGACTCATCAAATTATTCTTGCATACCAAAAATTCTAAAATTTCTCCAAAACATTTATCTACACATCTCAGAAAAATCAGAAATGAAAATAAAACAAAAAAAAATCAAATATTTATTATTGGGTATTACAGATTCAGTCAAAACGTTCTGAAGAACATATATTCTACACATATACAGCTACAACTTTCGTGTTTTGTACATTTTCAAATTCTACCTCTAAGGGTACGAAAATGGAGCCTAAAGTTTTTGTTAAGCTACAGGAAATTTTTGAGTAAAATTTCAGAATTCCCAATCAATTTTCTCTACTCTAGAAATATCATTCTATCATTTAATCATTCAAATAACTCATCAAAAATGAATTTCAAAACTTGTTAGGAAATTTACCTTAAAGAAAAATTGCTCCAAATCTCTATCTAAGCCCAAATAATTCGATTAGGTGTTAGAGGAAGAATTATTTGTGAAGGAATTTATGCTAGATCATGTGATTTTAGGAAGCAAAGAAGAAAAAATTTCCATGGCGAAAGGTATAGAATTTTTGGCCATAGAAAGGAAAGATGAAGAAGATGATAGCTTCCTTTGTCATACTTATCTATATATATAACAAATGGCCCAATAGAAAAATTAGAGAAAAAGAAAAATAAAGAAAAAGAAATAAAGAAAAATAATATAATTAAATCAATTTAAATTATATAAATAATTATAGATATATACCTCTCTCTCTCTATATATATATAATTATTTAGTCACTTTTATTGACTTTTTAGACTAATCTTTGATTAATTAGTAATTAATCAATTAATTAACTCTTAAGTATTTTCAATTTATTTTGCCATAATTTTAATACTTTAGCATTTTCAACTATGTTCATATTGCCCATTTTATTAGATTTAATTATCATTTAAATTATATAATTCACTTTAATGTCTATTTTTCATTGTTCTTGATAAAATTTCGGTTATTGCTTTCTGGAGAATTAAAAAAAAATTTCTACTCGATTTGAATTTCCTATTATAATCGTTCGGATTGTTACATTATCATTATTACGGGGTGTTTGGCGTCCTGATTGAAAAATAGGAGATTGAAAAATTTAAGATTTTATTATGAATCGGGATTAAAATAAATTGGAAAAATACTTGAGTATTTGGATTTAATTGGGTTTTTAATATTAGCATAAACAATTTTTTTTTTTTAATATTTGGATAAAATAGATGATTAAAATACAAAAAGACTAAAAAGAGCATCAAACTAATAAAATAAAAACTCTTCAAATTATTATCGTTGTGCAAGAAGAAATTGATTTATGTTTGAAATTTATTTTAATGGCCTAAAGAAATTAAGTCTAAAGAACACAACTATTTGTGAAAAAATACAGTTGTGTTCAACGGATTAGAAAACAAAAATAAACCAGACTTGATAATCCATCAAACCAAAAATAAAAATTTCAGACAACACGAATAAACAAATGCAAAGGAAGATGAAAAGAAATACCATAAAAGGAAAAAGAAGAAAATATCTATAAAATAAAGAAGAAAATAAATCGAAAAGTATAAATAACCAAAAAATCTAACAAAGTCTGAAGAAAATCTAATGAAAAAACAGTAGTGTTCAACGAATTCAAAAAATAAAAATAAATCAGATTAATTTGAGAACCCATAAAATCAAAAAAAGCAAAGGAGGAAGAAGATGAAAAATCAAAGGAAGAAGAAGAAATATAAGATATTTTGGTCTGAAATAATTTCAGAAAACATAATTGAACAACGTGTTTTCAAAAGTTAGAAAAAGTAGCGGCTGGATTTTCACATTTTGAGCCTCAAAAATCACCAATCGCGTCTTTTAAATAAACACCACCATATTTTTAAAATCACGATGTATGTTTTTTAAGTGAGAAAACAATGATTTGGCTGAATGAAACGTGCAAATAAATACTCCCATAGTAGTATTAATTCATTCAATCTTTTTATTTCTACTTTTTATGTAGCTCTTTGGTTAGATTCCAATACTTGAAGATGGTGATCTCACTCTATTTCATAAGCTTAATTAATTATTTTCTTTTCTTTTTTATTTTATAATATTTTTTTATTTTTTTCGTTACTAAAGTTTGATTTTAATTTTAATTCATGAAAAAAAATCATAAGCAATTACAATATATTTAGCAAAAGCAAAAAAAAAATTCAAGGAAAATGGGATGATCTAATAAGGTAAAAAAATAAACCATTATTTACAACTACAAGAATAATAAGCAAGAACTTTTTTAGCAAAGGCGAGGAGTAGCAATAGTGTAGAAGAGAAGCAAAAAAACATATAAGCAGAGGAAGTAAAATAATGGATAGAGTAGCAGATGAGCAATGGAGTAGCGGAAAAAATTAGAAATTTGGTTTTATTTTGATAAAAAAAAAATCAAAGAAGCTAGCAATTGAAAGAAAAAAAAAAAGGAGATTTAGGCATTTAAAATCTCATTGTGTTTGTGCAAAATTGTTAAACCCAAAATTTTAATTTATATTTAAAAAAAAGTATTTTATTGAGAAATACTAATAATTTTAAAAGTAATGAATGTAAAAATATTTCATGTTTAATTTAAATTTCAAAGAATTTTTCATGTTTACTTAATAAAAATAATGGTGTTAAAGAAAAATATTTAAAGGTTAGAAATTTATTTTTTTAAATATATATAAAATTTTGAATTATTTATGGTTAATTAATTAATTATTTATTTAAGTAATGAAATTAACTTTTTAATTATATTATTATTATAAAAAAAATAAAAATCCATGTTGTTGGGTGTCACATCCCCTACTTCAGGAGATATGACGGTCCTAGAAATTAAGAAAGTGTAAGGCCACCTAAACCGGTAGAATCCCAATTAATAATTTTTCAAAAATTTCGATGTAGTTTCCTCTATTTTTCCAATTATGATCTAGGACCAATGTCCATCTTTTCATTAAATTCCAACAACACAACTTGTAGAAAAAATACACTTCTAATATTTCCAACCTTATATCCTCATCTTCAAAGAAATTTCATTCTTAACACTGCATTAATTTTCAAATCAATATTCATACCATTTTCATCATAGATACTCAATAAATTATTCAATTATATATGTTTATATACTTATATCATTATTTATCATCATTTGTATAACATTTAATTTTTACATATATCAAAATATTAGTTAACCAATTTACAAACCATGGAGCATCTACAAAATAAAATATCAAATATTGAAGACAATACATAAATATGTATAGTTCGCAGCGGAAGAAGACGAAATTGGAACTACACCTGTCTACCGATCCCCATAAAAATAATAAACTACTAAAAGAACGAGATACAATCTTAGTGAGTAATATATATGTCACTTCACTTATGAGGCTGAATAAAAAATAACTCATAAGAGAAGTAAGAAATTCAACAATACAGAATACAAGATAAGCAACGATAAAGAGTAGTAAATTAATGTAGCCATTGAAAATGTATACTAATTTGGATATGCATTAAGTATATAATCAAGAATCTTGGTAAGGGTTATAATGCGATATTTAAGGTAAGGTATTCAACATAAAAAGGTGTCAATAAGTGATTCACTTTAATTACAGATTTATAATCTCTGTATAAAAGTAGATGCTACAATTGGTAGCATTTTTATCACTCATACAACTGATCAGATTGTATAGCTGAGAACATCCCTCCCAGCTGGAGTCCACTGTAAAAATATCACTGTGCACAATACCTGATAAAATTGTTATCCTACTCCATCAGGTGAGTAGGCCTGTCATTTATAGTATCAAATTTGGTTTCAATTTAGGGTTCACATTTGCAATGGATAAAAGATTCTATATCAATTTCAATATATTCAACAAATAAATTAAAGGGTTTAATGAACAATTTGAAGCAATTGTAAAACAATGGAGGATATATAATGATTTGGCTATTAAAGATATCAAACAAGGAAATATTAACAATTTCAATTGGATTTAATTTCAAGCAAAATGACATATTTATTACTCACCTTTCTAATTCTAGCTTCAATCTCCCCAACACTTCACTGTTCACATGAATAATAGGAATGGTCTACTACTTTATCTTCCTCTCCTTTATTCTTTGTAGCTACAAATCCAATTAAAATGTTTTAGTACTCAATTTATCTTAATTTTATGCAATAAGAATCAAATTGTAACTATCACTCTCAAAATCTAAAATTTGATTTCTGGCATCCTAGGTTCCTTTATTAATATCTCTAGTTATACTCATCCAATTGCTTCAATTATTTATTCTAATTAAATTAGATATATGAGGGTTTAACATACTAAAAATTTAAATTTTTCTAAGCACTACACGAATTATAGTGAATTTCCTAAATCTGTCATGTATTTTAAAATTTGTCCTGTAAATTCTACCTGAGCAATCTTTACTTTTTTATCTATAACTCAATATGTAAATATCCAAATGATATTATATTTTTACTAAAATTTAGATAAGATATAGAGAAATATTTTTTATGTTTTGAGGTTTCTCTGATTTTGAACTTAATGTCCTTAAAAATGTAAAATACAATTTAGTTTCTCAGTCTAAATTCTAATCCGAGCCAGCAACACTCAATATCTTATATCTCTTTACACAGTATGAAATTGACAAAACTTCCTTAAAAGTATATTTTCTAAACATGTATATATATAACTTTTATGTTTTGTGGATTCTCAAAATCTAACTCTAAGGTTTTAAAAACTAGCCTCCAACGTTATGTCAAGATACAAAAATTTTAAAATTTCAAAGATTTACTTCTAACTTCTTTTTCTTTCACTACATAAACCTCTAATCTACCACTAAAATTTTATAAAATTGAATTATAAATCTAGATAAGAGTGTTACCTCTTGGAAATTTCAAAGAATTTTCTTTAGTTTCTAGCAAGATTCCAACAAAATTTATGTAGAAGGGAAGGTTAGTTGATGGATAACTTTTAAATTGAGGTGATGGAAGAGTAATTTATGGAAGAAAGAGATGAACAAATTTTTTAAAGAAAACCTCCTCAAATTTTCGGCCAAGCTTATGCTTATGGAGAAGATGAAGATAATAAATTTTGGTTCTTTTTATATTTATTTATATAAGTTTATAACCAATTACAATTTTGGAAAAAAAAAATTAAAGAAAAAGAAAATGGAATGTATGAAACCTAAATATTAGTAAAGATAAATTAAAGAAAAAAAAATAAAAATAAATCTCAATTTTCTTGGTGGAGTGTCCGGCGACCTAGCCCAAATCATAATTATTTTATTTTTTATTTTATTTTTTTTAAATTTATCAAATTAACTTTTTGACTTATTTCTCAAAATTTACTAAATTGTCATTTTTCACTTCTTGTTCTTCTATTCACTACTTAAGTATCTAAATTTTACTAATTTTACTCAATTCTATTTTTAACTTATCCATTATTCATAAGATTTTAGGTGTGTGAAGAAAAATAGGATAAAAGACTGCTTTGAAATTTACTAAAAATTAAACACCGGAGAGTGTCCAATCTTAGGTTTTCCTTTTTTAAGTCTTTTAATTGGTTTAATTAATTAGCATTCTTTTTAATTTCTTTTAATACCCTAATTATATTTCTTACGATGCTAGACATCTAATTAAGGTGTCCCATAATTATTTCTAAGTAATGTACTTTCTAAATTTTATAAAAATTCAACTACCGATAATCGTTTCTTAAAACTATCCTTAATCGTTTCAGAATTTAATTTGGGTTATTATATTTCACTCCCTTAAAATAAATTCGTCCTCGAATTTGAAATTTTACTAACCTTAAATAACAAACAGGTGAGGGTATTTTTGTCGCATGTCGAATTCACTTTCCCAATTGCATTCTTCACTTCCGTAGTTCTTCCATTACACTTTCACCATTGAAATATCTTTATTCCTTAACCATCTCACTTGTCCATCAACAATCATGTATGAAAATTTTTCATACGGCAGATTCTCATCTACTTCAATACTCTGAGCTGGAAGGACATGAGAAGGATTTGACAAATATTTCCTCAATATGGATACCTGAAAAATAAGATGCACGTGGCTTAAGCTCAGAGGAAGATCTAAGTGATAGGACACATTCCCAACTCTATCCAGCATCTCGAATGACCCTAGATATCTTGGTGATAATTTCTCTTTCTTTCCAAACCTCATCTTTCCTTTCATTGGGAAAATTTTCAGAAATATATAGTCACCAATAGTAAATTGTACATTATTTCTTTTCGGATCTGCATAACTTTTATGCCGGCTAAAAGCTGTTTTCATTCGTTCTATGATCGGTGGCACTTTTTCCCTAATCAAATCTGAACCCTCCAAATTCTTATCTCCAGGTACCACCCAACATAAATGTGATCTACATTTGCGTCCACATAAGGCTTTATAAGGTGCCATACCAATAGTGGAGTGATAATTGTTATTGTAAGCGAACTTCAATAATGGTAGGTACCTATCCCAATTACTACCAAAATCCAACACACATAGCCGTAGCATATTCTCCAAAGTATGAATAGTTCGCTCAGACTGACTATTTGTTTGTGAATGGAAGGCAGTACTGAAGTTCAATTGAGTACCCAACACTTTTTGAAATTTCTGCCAAAACTGGAATGTGAACTGTGTACCTCTATTCGAAATGATATATATCGATACCCCATGCAACTGCACAATTTTATCAATATACAACTGGGCATATTGTGTTGCTGTATAGGTGGACTTTACTTCTAAAAAATGGGCTGATTTTGTGAGTTTATCAATAATTACCTAAATAAAATCATAGCCCCTAGATGTCCGATGAAAACCCATTATGAAATCTATAGTTACTTGCTCCCACTTCCATTCTGGCAGTTCAATCTCCTGTAACAACCCTGATGGCTTTTGAAGTTCGAACTTGACTTATTGGCAGGATAAACATTTGGATACATATTCAGCTATCTGCTTCTTCATTCTAGGCCACTAATAGAAATCTTTTATAACTCTATACATCTTAGTGGTTCTTGGATGAATATTGTAAGGTGCAAGATGAAATTCATCCAAAATCCTCTCCCGGATCCCATTTACATTAGGAACATATTGTCGATCACTCAACTTTAGCACCCCATTATCTATCCAAAATTCAAAAGTTCTCCATGCCTGAACATTTTCTTTCAACTTTACTAATTGCAAATCTACATCTTGTAAGGCTTTAATCTTATTAATCAACGTAGACCTCACTTCAAACTGGGCAATCAATGTCGAGAAATTAGATATTTGCTGCACACCAATATCAAACAACTCCTTTAACCTTTTCACAATTGGTCTTTTATGAATTGCTATATGTGATAAGCTACCCATTGACTTACGGCTCAAAGCATCTGCAACTACATTCGCTTTCCCCGGATGATAAAGAATCTGACAATCATAAACTTTTACCAATTCCATCCATCTTCTTTGCCGTAAATTTTAATCTTTCCACTGTAGAATGTACTAAAGACTCTTATGATCTGTATAAATCTCACACCCTTCACCATATAAATAGTGTCTCCAAATTTTCAAGGTCAAAATTACAGTAGCCATTTCTAAATCGTGGGTGGGGTAATTCAACTCATGTCTCTTTAATTATCAGAAAACACAAACAATTACTTTTCCATTTTGCATCAACACATAATCCCAACCTACTCGGGAAGCATCATAATACACAAAAAATCCACCTATTACAGATGGTAATGCAAGTATCGGAGTAGTAGTGAGACATGTCTTAAGTTTCTGAAAACTCTCCTCACAATCATCATTCCATTGGAATTTAATTTGCTTCCTAGTCAACTTGGTTAATGATGCAGCTATCTTGGAGAAATCTTTGACAAATCTCCTATAGTAACCTACCATTCTAAGGAAACTTCGGATTTCTGTCACACCCCAACTCCAGTGGTGCGACGGTCCTAGGGCAAGGGTAGGCTTAAGGCCACCATAAACCCGTAGAACTCACAGATTACTATACTCATAAATACCAATAATATAACATCATAAATTTCCATGTTCATACA